>OX421496.1:8685583-8891199 GCA_949126835.1 Anisus vortex | reverse complement strand
AAAGAAAGAGTGAAAGAAAGAAAGAGAGAGAGAGAAAGAGAGAGAGAAAGTGAGGGAGAGAGAAAGAAAGAGTGAAAGAAAGAAAGAGAGAGAGAGAAGGAGAGAGAAAGAAAGTGAGGGAGAGAGAAAGAAAGAGTGAAAGAAAGAAAGAGAGAGAGAGAAGGAGAGAGAAAGAAAGTGAGGGAGAGAGAAAGAAAGAGTGAAAGAAAGAAAGAGAGAAAGAGAGAGAGAAAGTGAGGGAGAGAGAAAGAAAGAGTGAAAGAAAGAAAGAGAGAGAGAGAAAGAGAGAGAGAAAGTGAGGGAGAGAGAAAGAAAGAGTGAAAGAAAGAGAGAGAGAGAAAGAGAGAGAGAAAGAGAGAGAGAGAAAGAGAGAGAGAAAGTGAGGGAGAGAAAGTGAGAGAGAGAGAAAGAAAGAGATAGAAAGAAAGTGAGAGAGAGAGAGAAAGAAAGAGTGAAAGAAAGAAAGAGAGAGAGAGAGAAGGAGAGAGAGAGAAAGTGAGGGAGAGAGAAAGAAAGAGTGAAAGAAAGAAAGAGAGAGAGAGAAGGAGAGAGAAAGAAAGTGAGGGAGAGAGAAAGAAAGAGTGAAAGAAAGAAAGAGAGAGAGAGAAAGAGAGAGAAAGTGAGGGAGAGAGAAAGAAAGAGTGTAAGAAAGAAAGAGAAAGTGAGGGAGAGAGAAAGAAAGAGTGAAAGAAAGAAAGAGAGAGAAAGAAAGAAAGTGAGAGAGAGAAAAATAAAGAAAGAGAGAGAGAGAAAGAGAGAGAAAGACAAAGAAAGAGAGAAAAAAAGAGAGATACAAGAAAGAGAGAGACAATGAAAGAGAGAGCGAATGAGGTGAAGAAAGCAACGCAGTGGTATGCCCATGATGATGACCTACACACCGCACAAATTTGCTAGTTACTGTTGCACGCCATAAGCGGGAGTCGCGTAGCCACAGTTAACAGCCAACAGACCTCTTTTCAATGTTGATTTACTATCGAGCATCACCATCTGGATACTTACAACATACTAAAGCTTATTACAGCCACGGTCTAATTCCCAGTGTGGTGATTTCGTTCTACATAAATCAAGTAAAAAGACAAATTATTGCAGTGTCGGGGACGGGGAGTTACCAAAGTAACCGAGACACGCATGACCTACTCTTTGAGTGTACCACTACTTAATTCTTTCTCTATGTATCTATTAATCTATCTCTGTCTCCCTGAATGGATACAACGGATATGAATGACCGGGTTTGACTCATTCCTTTCCCGCCCCCCATTCATCTAACACGCATTCTTCCATATAGCCTACGCAGGCTGGAAACCGTTCCTTACAATGATTTTTTTGTTGTTGTAATCTCGCACATTTATGTAGAACTACTGAGTCAGAAATAAAACCAGTTGATTCTGGCGACAAGTTGATTTTGATGTAGCAGTTTTTTTTTTAACTAGTTGTGTTTATAGCAAAAAAAAATGTAGATTGCATAATCTGATGTACACATACAAGTAAAATGATCTATTATCAATTTCCCTTTCAATTTGGAGGGGAGTGTTTGTCTACACATAACAATAGTAGCGATACACCATTATATATCCCCCCTCTCTAAGCACACACGCACACGGAAATAGTGTCTTTACATCCAACAGTCCGGTCTAAGAAAATTCTTTTAAACTCCGATAAATAGACTTATATAATAATATGTTGTGTTTTTTTTTTTTTACATGGTATGAAAAGTGACAATGTAAATGGTGAAAAAAAAAAGATTGATTCGAAGTTAGAAATACAATTCCTGTTAAAAGTCATTAATTGATGTTAGTATATTAGCAAAAGCCAATGAATTAGAAGCAGTGTTAGCCATCAAATAATAATATAAACAAATATATTAAATATAAATCTACATTTCGCAACTTTCTAACAATGATTGTTCATTGTTTTTAAATCGTATCATGTTTTTTTTTTAAATGTCAGATATTTCAAGAATAACTGAAATTTCAACACACACAAAAACAACACGCCAATCAAAAAGAAAACAAAATTGACGCTCGTAAATAATTTTTAAGGATTCCTTTTCGAAAAACGCCGCGGTAGAAAAAAGTTCGAAAGAAAAAGTGCGCATCGTGTTGTCCAAAAAATAACGCATTTCGACGGAAAATGGAGCTTGGTACAGAATTGGCGCTTGAAAAGAAAACATAACGAAGACGAAAATCCGGGTCCAAAATAATAGACAGTACAAATTTATATTATATTGTCTAGACAAAAAATATGACGGTGACTTTCGATCAACTTGAACAGACGACTGAAAATTTGGCATAGAATTAGAATGTAAAGAACATTAAAGATTATTTGAATAACATGTTTATATACCATTAAAGTACTCAAGATTTTAAAAAGGCCATTTGTTGGTCTAATAAGAGCCTACATATCAGTAGCTTGACTATGGAACATGGCGCCTGGGTCCGGAATGGGGTGAAAATTGGTGCTTATCCTGCATTGAATGTAAAATTTGAATGTATTTTTTGTGCTAACATACTTAAAGAGGATTAGACTGGGTGAGCTGTGTTGAAATCATGGCATTTCTTAAATTTAGGTTTAAAGTCGATAGCAATTTTACATTTTTTTGTCAGCTAATGTTTCTTTATTTACACTTTTTACGGGGCTTTTCGGCTTTTATCTAAACTTTGGAGACCTGTGGCGGCCTTCCCATCTAGTTAGGATACTGCTCCAAATTTATATTTTCTCTTTCTTTCTTTTTCTCAAGTGAATAAAATGATACAATCAAACGTTAGCCAAACAAGTGTGCACATGATTTACTTATACCTAGTGTTTACGCTAATTCCCAGCAAGAGCGAGCTGTAGGTTGTTTTTTTTTCAAGTTTTTATTTTACCTTTTCAAATAAGTGAGAACTTAAACCAGGATCACGTGACACAATCAAGTTGAGAACCACTGGTCTGTGAAACACTTTATCGACAAGCCTGCGTGTTGCACCGTTTAGATCAAGTCATGACACCCACAAGTGCACATCAGTGCCCTTCAGTTCTAACATCGTTGTACTCAATAAATTCACAATGTCAACAGTATGCTTTGTTAACATCATGTCCTCCCCCCCCCCCCCCTTTTTTATGTCTTGTATCTGGATTGGAAATTACCGTCTGAAAGACACGAACCTATATAATTATCTAAACAACGAGGGGTTTTAGTTTTAACAATATATTATTATGATCTCCCTCCTACTCAATTATTTGATTTAATATACTGAGCTATACATATTATTATATAGCTCAGTGATTTAATACTCAAGATACGTAAATGAATCACACTGACTAATTATAAGACTAAAACATTAGCCAAGTATATAATGTATAAAAGTCAAAGATTATTTGAATATGGTGTGGATATTATTAATACTTAGCTTTTTTTTAGCCTTGAATGCCAGTATCTGCAAAAACACAAACATCCCCATGAAACACATTAGAGATGTGTAGTCTAACAAAGGCTAGTTTGTTTGACACATCTGCATAGAGTGTGTGTGTGCGCAAGTGTATAAAGGGGTCGTATTTATTCAATTTTACTTTGCGTATTCTAATCGTCTCATATTATAGTCAAGCTATAAAAACTTGTTTCTTTGAATTGGCTTACACGGATCTGATAGAAAAGGATGAATAGTGGCGGGCATGGGCGGGTGCGGTTGAGGTAGGTTGCAAAACAAGTCACCCGTTTACATTCAAACATAGGATTAAAAGGATTAATGATTATAAATATATATATATATATGTTTCTATATTATTATATTATATATCATATAAGTGGTCTTGCTATACAAGAAATATAATTGCATATATTATATATATATATATATATATATATATATATATATATATATATATATATATATATATATATATATTATACGGCTTTATGGCTTTTTTTTCTACTATTTTAATGCATGCAGATTAATGGTCCAGATGCGATTACTAACGCGTTTAGATTTTCTCTCTTTCCGAGTGGCATTCGGAACAAACCTGAACAAACCTCTAAAAACATTGGATTTGGATTTGAATAAGGATTTTACAAACCCAAAGTTAATATTTATTTTAATTTTTGTGTCATCAAAAAGTTAGTGGGACTACAGTTTTTTTTTCATTTAGTACCTGCCACAATTAACAATTGTGCATTTATAGGCTTATGTTAGATAACTGACTCGTCAAGGCTGCAGATCTTGGCTAATAAGCGGCGAAAATGATCGAAATAGTTTGGAGTAACTCCACGAGAATACAGCATTGCATTCACTGTTCAAACATGCAAAATGTAAGCTTCCCGTAGCGTAGTTACCCACAGTGTGACACTGTTTTCATATAAGTTTCCTGCACAGCAAGCTGTCACATCAGAAGGCAGGATACATATGAACTAGGGATGTTAAAACCGGTTTGTTTTCAAAACCGATTTTCGGTTCTATAAAACCGGTTTAAAACCGGATTTCGTTTACCCCCCCCTCCCCCCCCCTTCTCCCCCCCCCCCCCCCCCCCCCCCAAGGCCAGAAAAGCCAAGCGTGCGTAGTTTTGTAGGTGGTATATTTGAAAAATAGTTCAGACTTAATTATTGTTTGCAGGTCATTCAAGGGGTTGATTTGTGTGAATACGATATAATTTTGTACACTTTACCATTAAATACTTTAGGACTTAAAAAAATATGGGTTAATTGATTAAAACCGATAATAGTTTTCAATAGTGATAATCTAATTTCCGATTATCGTTGACCATAATATTAACAAAAAATTTGAAGAGGATGACGATGTTAATCCATGATGCTTCGTACAAAGGTGCGTACGCAATCCAGTTGTACCGCCACAGCTCATGCTTATCTGCTGGGAACATATTTTACACTGAGCCAAAGATGATCCGAAAAGTGAAATGATTCATGTTAATTGTAAATGTTACTTAACATTTGATTTGATGTTCTTTTTATCGCAAACCATAGTTGGTATTTGGAAAAAAAGAAACACAATATATAAAACTTAATAGTGTTAGCAAGGCATTTCAAGAATTGTTTTGTGCTAATCCAACATTATTTATTTAAAATATTTCCATCAGAACAAAAAGAAAAGGGTTGCTACCAACAAACCGAAATCTGGTTTTGAAAATCAAAACCGGTTTTCAGTTTCAAAACCGGAATCCGGTATTTCGGTTTTTGATTAACATCCCTAATATGAACATAAAAGCGGCCAGTATGGAGAATAGTAATTGCGCAGACCATCGCTACAGTTTGAGCACTAGGAAAAGAGCATGTGGGGAAACACAAGGAATCCAGAAAAGCGGAAATGCAAAGAAAAGTGGGAGGCTAAGAAGCACCAGCACTTAGAGTGGTTCTGGGAGCTAAAGCATCGCCTCGCGTTGAAAAGGTTGGAATGCAACAAAAGAGAAGTTAAACACATTTCTCTGGTGATGCTAGGTTTACTCCAAGATATCTATCTACACGTCACTGCTCACGTGCCACTTATGTTGTCCATAGTTTTGAATGTATTAGAGAGTTAAGGTTGCCCCTGTAGACCATCAGATGTAGGGTACCATAAGAACTGCTAGACCTCTGCATTCCGGGGACAGTTCTAGCTTTAAATTTATTTTAACTGTATAACTGGGGGAAGAGAAAAGGTTGCGAAAGATAGAAAGAGGGAGAAGGAAAGAATGATATAGAGGGAGAAAAGGGGGAGTGGGAGAGTAGAAGAGATAGAGGGAGATAGAATGGGTCAGATTGTGTGAGAGAGAGATAGAGAGTTAAGGCGAGATAGATAGGGGTTGAGAGGGAGATAAGAGGGAGAGTGAATAAAAGGAGGAGTGAAAGGGACAGAGGTGGAAGATGGAGAGAGAGAGTGAAGTTCTAGTTCGAGTCATAGCAAATTATAAAGAGATAGAAAAGCGGGAGAGAGTGAAACAGCGATGAGAGTGGGACAAAGAGATGGATATATTAAAAGATAGGATAAATAGTTGAGAGAGAGAGAGAGAGAGAATGTGAGCGATAGAGATAGAAAGAGAGAGAGAGATAGGGAAGGGGGGCTGGAAGTACTTGTGGCAGAGGCTCCCTCTTGTCGATTGTTTTCAAAAACGGGTCACTACCTTTAGTCCCATATAGTTCAAATCACATCTACAAAGTAGTACGCCGGTTCTTTAACCGCGTTACCGAACGTGTCCTCATGACCTTATAACTTACTAAAATTCTAGGTTGAATGGTACTGTCCTTATTTAACAACAGAAGAGGCCTCGTTAGAACCATTTTCCTTAACCCATTTTCCACCACAACCCCCTCTCTTTTATCTATCGCGAGCGTGATCGTATCACCCGCGATCACGCCAGGGCCGATTGAGTGGCCAAGTCAATACGACATTAAAATGACGTGCAGCCTAATCCCGCCTTGCAATAAACGCAAGCTTTTAAAAACTGTTGAGCTTTTAAAACTCAACACACTAAACTTAATTAGTATTTTGTTTTAATTTTTTATTCTTGTGTAGTTTTTGTTTTATAAATTATTTTTTAAGTATACTTTAGCACGCACTAGTATTATTTTCATTCGCAATTAATTTTTAAGTTGGTAACATCTGTGGTTAGGATATCGTTTTACATACGCCAATTACGCCAATCTTATTTTCAATTGTTACCGAAATAATTTTTAAAAGCCACTATTTGCAATGTTGTCTCGATGTCACGGCATTGATCGAATTGATTGATAGCTTGATTGATTTATTGATCAGTAATGTGTTTTTTTTAAATATTATTTTACTAATCAATAGGTAGGCAGTATCGATAAGCGGGCTAGCGTTGAATCTACCACTCCGAGAAACAAAAACAATAGAGCGCCAAAATGAACGCTTTACTCATTTGCGACAGAGTGTCGGGTATCAAACTTGAAAAAAATAAATAATAATAAACAACAGCTTTATAGATGGAAAACATTGCACGAGCCTCTCTTCTCCCCCACCACCTCCACCTCCACCCACTGTCATATCACCCTATTGACTAGCAGGGGTCGGTAGCCTACGGTACGCGTGCCAAAACTTGGCACACAGAGCGATTTTCAATGGCACACCAAAGACCCATGAGAAGGCAATGCAAGTCTCTTCTACAAGAAAAGAGCAGGGTGACTTTTAGGCTTTTGGCACGCTGAAGGAATTAGAAATCGTGCTATGGCACACTATTATAAAAAAAAGGTTGCCGAACCCTGGACTAGGTTATGCGATGCACGCGTGGCCCCTTGAGGTCATGTGGGTCCACCTAGCGAGCGATCCGGTTCAATTTTTCTTTCCTTGAATGCTTACAAAGAAAGAGGCCCACTATTGAAGTTCTGTGCATGAAGGGGAGGGGGGCACCCTAAAACCTTGCCACACCCTTGCTTACAACCCCCTTCCCCTAAAAAAAATGTCAGAGTAAAGCGATGATCAACACGAACTAATATACCGACGACCAGGACCGGATTAAAACCTTTAGAGGCCCTAGGCATCAAAAGAAAATGTCGCAAATAGACAAAGTGAATAAATCAAGTATAGAACCATATTTATCTTATAAATTACAGACGCTCCTTCTATTAAGAAGATTATTGCGTCCTACGCCCATCAGTGGTATGAGTCTAGTCTTGCATTTTAATTAATGTTTTAAATGATGTTCAGTTACTCGTATTCCTGGTTTGTTCAGTCAACCCATTCCATTCCCTGATGCCACTAATACAATAATATTATAAAAAAAACATTTCGCAGTTGTTTTTAGACAGCAGCTTGAGAAATGATTTTAAAAAAATTAAACGAGCCTTTTCAGACCAGTGTTCACGATCTTCAAGATTCTTCCAATAATGGAGAACAGGACTTCTGTTTTTTTGCAGACGTTAAGGAAAGACTAAGAATAAATCGCTCTACTTTTAAAACATATAATGTCAGACGTAACCTTCAAAACGAGATGTGGGAGGGAGAAGAGAAGGAGGAGTGGGAGAGGTAGAAACAAGAATTTTTTTAGATCAAGTGATAAAAAAATAAGAACCCGTCGGACCGAACTGATCCATAGGTCCAATGAAGCAGCGTTCACCAAGTTTCTGTGGCCACGGAATACTAGGTGCTTGTGTGGCCTGCACTATGCACAGCCGTCTTTACTTGATTAAACTAAGGTCAGGTACCTATCAGAGCTGGGTAGACTCAGGGACACCCTCCAGACCCGGGAAAAAAATCCTAGGCCTGCACCAGGATTCGAACCCGGGACCTTCGGCTCGCCAGTCGAACGCGCTGCCGCTCGGCTACCGGGCCCCATAGATTGAGTCATGCAAGACATAAATTAGCAAGGCACCATCAAAACAATCAATGGCGCGTAAAGCCATCTTCATGTCAGATCTTTTAAGTTCTTTTTAAGCAAAAAAAATAATAAAAAAATTATGGAATGTCATTATTAGAATTGTGAACACACACACACATACTTCAATTCATATTTAACAATGTATTATTTAAATACTATGGGGGTAATGTGTGGTTGTTGGGTTGGGGGGACTTAAAGAATTTTAACAGGTTTTCTCGTTTAACAGCGAAACATTCTAATGTCATTGTATAACCCACGCACAGCTTTAAGACAGTTATCTTTCAGTTCTACATGGTCGCGCTCTGTGGTTTCTTTTGAAACAAGAATGCCTCAAAAGAAAAGATATATGAAACAATTTTTTTTTTTTACAATTTAAAAAAATAGGAAGAAAAGAGTTAAAGAAACTTGTCTTTCAAGCCTTTACAAAAAGCATCTTTTATATTTTGTTAGAATAGAAGGAGAGACATTTGTAGGAAAATTCAAAACCACTCTTTCTGGTGTAATACATGCACACGCACATACATACACACACACTACACACAGAGCTATATGATATGGGAAATATTATTCATCATGGTACCTTATCTTATCTTAAGCTTGTTGTATCTTATCAATACAGTATTGTATCCTACTCAGGGTCGGATTAACACCTTTAGATGATCTAAGTACTAAAAAGACTGCCCCCTTTATTTAAGCAATTCAAAATATGGACAATAATACCAGTAATTAAGTACTGCAGTGCTTTATTTAAGCAATTCAAAATATGGACAATAATACCAGTAATTAATCATTACAATGCGATTTTAGTTTATTTATTGAAATTAAACAAAGCGTACAATAAGTTGGAAATAATTTTTTTGTTTTTTTTTTGTTTTTAGTTGTAATATACTCCACTTTATATTACTTGAAAAGATTTCTCCTACTTTTAAATTGGAATATTAGTTTATTATTAATTTTTGATCATTTTTATTTTCATCTCTATTTTGCAGATCTAGGTTCATCTGCACCATTTGCATTAATGTACCATATAAGTCAAGGACCGTGGTTAATTCTAGCTATGAAAATTTCTGTTGTGCCGCCCCAGCCCTTTGATGACTCAAACCCTACAAAATACTTAATTTGATATTGACATAAGAATTACATTTCTAAGTACTATAAAAAAAATTCATTGAGGACATGAAACGTTTACAAGGCCAACTAAGGTAGATCTAGTGTTAGCTTAAAAGACGATCTGTTTATGTTTTTAAATAAAGCTTGTTTTCTCAGCCATACTGAAATTATGTTTGTTCGTCTGCACAGTCAGGTAAAAAAAAAAAAGAAATTAAAGACCGCACTACCGATGCATCAAGCTGAGACAGATAGAATGTCAACACAAGGTTTGTAAGCGCGACAAATATATTCGGCCAATTTAATATAAACAATAATAGATATTATAAAAGAATGATCGGTTTTAAGGTGTTGCTTTTTTATGAATTTGTATAACAAAATGTTTTTAGGGGGGGGGGGATAAATAGTACATATTAATTTGTAAATCACCTAATATAAAAAAAAATACTGAAGAGATTTTTTTCAAGTGACAGAGCAGTAATAAATTTTACAAATAAATAAATTAAAACATTATTTGAACAAATTGCCAACTAAAAATGTCATGAAACTATATTATACGTTTAGCAGCAAGAGAGAATGTCACGTTGATCAAACGGACACACCCACTGTATTGTAGGTTAAGCTTATCAACATCTGAGAGAGACTTTTCGAAAGGCTGCACGACAAATACAAATAGAAAAAAAAAGTGTGACAGGATTAGTTTTAAAGGGAAAGACAAAAACATCTAACCAAATCATTGTGGGTTGTTGTTTTTATAGTTTTATAGGGGAAATAACTTGAAATCACTTTAAAAACCTCTAAGATTCTTATCTAACTAATAGACTTGTCTTAACCATTCCAACAACTAAAGTATTACAAAAACACTTAAGGTTGCTGTAGGCCTATTTGTTTTGGTTATACTTAAAGCTGACTAACGCATCTACCTAAAGGCAGTACAAGTAAAGTACTAGGCGGTACTATTGTGCCCTGTGGTGTTGTTTATAATTGATAAGCCTTGTTGGTTTTAACATTCTGGCCCCCATTTCTATTTGAACAATTATTCTGAAGCGCGAAATTTCCCTTATGCGCTCATACTTTAACTGTAGTGTTAGTCTTCAATTTTAGAATAGGTTTGCAAAAAAAAAAATGTGTATATTAAACACATTAAGCACTGTTTTTTTTAGTTTTAATGCGTACTTCCTAGCAAAGAATAGCACTTGAAACAGAATATGTCTTATAAGTTACAGCAAAGACTATAATACGATTGACCGCTTGCCTTATATTTCTGCTTTTTGATGACTCGAATATCTTCTTTTCGGAACCTCCGATCGCACTACGTCCTCTAGATTTCCGGTTTAGTAATTCGCTAAGATTTTCTCAATGGGAAATTAAGATTAAAATCGAAAGTTGTATACAGCGGAAGTCTTTAGGGAAGTTTAGGAGTCATTAAAGAAAGTGTGAGCACGGAAAAAACAGAGCAAGCGGTCCAACTCATTATAGTCTTTGATATGCACCGGAAAACTTTAGGACGCATGCCAAAGGTACTATAGGCCACGCATGCGCAAACTATCTAATCAGCTATAAAAATATAGCAAGCGGTCCATCTTATTATAGTCTTTGGTTACAAAAACTCTTTATCGATAGAAAATTATTACATCCATTGCCTAAGACTTCAAAAGGGTGGCAGGGATGCTCGACGACAGGGCTAGAACTCTGATCTTCGCGTTGACAGTCCAGAGTAGCCTACTAATCACAGAACCAGCTGATATGCAAATACTGTCTAAATAGCATGAACATTAAGTTGCATTTCCGGCGTATAATCGCTCTTCTGAACTTTGAATAGAGCCCGATTCGGTATTTTTGTATTGTAATTAGGCCTATAATATTCAATATTGAACAATTTTTTGTTTTCTAAATATGAATATCATACTATAGATAAATTTGTTGTTTCAACTATTTAACCACACCTAAACCTCGTTTTGATCAATAAGTAACTTTTTTAAATAGTATCTGTATATTGTTATACCTAAAAAATAACCCGTAATTATAATTGTCTAGGTCATAGGTTCTCAACGGGGGGCGTTATCGCCCCCCCCCCTGCGGGGGCGGCGAGAAGCTTTAGGCGGGCGCTGTTGTTCCCGGGGGCGATTGGGGGGCGGTGAAGGTCAAGTGGGCGGTACAAACGTACCTGATATAATTTGAACACCCCAGCTATTAGAATCGATTAGTTTTTGGATGAAATGTGATGTAAACGCAAGTGCTGCTAAATATCTGATATTCCCCAACAGTAGACCTACATATTATTATACAAAGAAGAAATAGGAATCGCATGGACTTTTCGAAGAAGTAGGGGTCAGTATTAAACAAGTCCTGTGGTTGGTTCGATCACCTGACTGTCAACCGACTACCGACACATCACGAGTTCTATCCCTGCCGCCCACCGATCCCTGTCGCTCTAACATCTTCTAATATTAATGGATTTTTTATCTCAGTTTAACTGAGATGACCTTACTCATTTTTTTATTTTCAAATATGTTTATTCAAGATTTTACATGTACAATTTCATATATTTTTATATGAAGAAAAGAGGATAGAAGTACAGTACATACACATTTAAGGGGATAGAAGACAAAATGTTTTAGGAGACAAAGAGTTTTCTAACTAACTTTAAATTTAAATTCATTCATTCTTTTTAATTCACATTCCATACATATTTAAATTAATTAAAAAATATATTAAACGTAAACATCCATTATTAACTGTAAGATATTTAAATCAACATAATATGGAGAAAAATAAAACAAAATGTGGTAGAAATTATGTACATTTCATTTCAATTGTTCTATCCCTTGGGATATATATCTTAATTTCAACCAACAAGCGCGATCTTAAAGGTATATATAAAAAACAAAGAAAGGGTCACAGATGACAAAGGAAAGTGAAACACCCATAGAAGACGGGTGACAAAGGTGTCATTCACATGTAATCCCACAACCGGGACCTTTACAAATTACAAGTGAGAAAAAGATACGTACATTGCTCTAAAAAGAGTAGGAAAATCCCTAGTTGTCTTTAGGTTTCAATTAGCGTTTAGCTGTTCCCTGTCTTCATATATAGTAGAGGTAAACTATTGTTAAGCGGAATTGATAGGTTGTATTCACACAAACTGGGTAGTTAATGCAATGTTTGAAAATATAAATTTTTAGTCAAATAATATTTATATAATTTTTAAATACTTTTATAGTTCGATCATTTCAAAGTTAAAAATTGTATTTATTTTTTGTTTATATAAAAAAAAAACATTAGACATATTAGTTCAAATGAAACGGCTTAATTACCTCCCTTTAATTAAAACAACGTTTCCACATTTGTTTCAATAGTGATGCCAAACAAGGTTTGTTTTGTAATATTACAAATATTACGGACTAATTATTATTTCTTTTGATAAATTCATGATTTTGGTATTCATAACAGATTGAATTATTAAAAGATTTAAAAAATTACGTTAAACAGTTGTCAAAAAAAGAAAAACAAGATAAGCTGCAAATAGTGAATTGTGGAGACCCAAGGCTTTTGCAACCAAATTGAAGCAAATATAAAAAAACTACTAGCAACACACCAGGCAAACGTTTAACATTAATAGTTTTTTAAAGCCTCTTGTTTTAGGTTATATTTGTATCTAATAATTATTACAACATGTTTCTTTACCATTTTTTTAAAGAGTGGACGCTAAAAAACAGTTGGGTCGGGGGGCGAGGGGGGGCGGTGAGCGGGAAAAAATGTAAAAGGGGGCGGTGAGCCCAAAATGGTTGAGAACCTATGGTCTAGGTCAGGGGTGTGCAACAGGCGCCCACGGGCCACAACCCGGCCCGCCAGACCGGTTGGTGTGGCCCCTGCTGATACTTACTAATAGTTTTTGTTTTTATTATTTTGCACACGAATTTCCAATTTGTTTCATAAAAGTGAAACCAATTTTTAAAGTATTCGGATTGACCATACCAAATAAAATAGAAACTTGCGTCATTTAAATATAAAGCAAGCGGAAAACAGCGATTTTTATTTTTTTAACATCAAAACTACTTTGTGTAACTTTAGGTAATTTTTTTAAATTTAAATGCTAATAAAAACCTTAATTCTTGAACACACGTGAACGAATATCAAAACCCTACAAATTTAAATATATGCTCATTTATATTTAAAAAAATCGTGTGTACTGTGATATGTGTATGTATATCCCATCTTTTGTGAGTTGTATGCAATTTTATGACACACATGGCGTTACATGGTAAACAGTACTGTACACTAAACCACATTTATCAAAACCCTGTGGCAAACACTGTGCCAGTGATGTTAAAATTATACCAAGGCACACTGTTGGTTAATTCATTACAGTTTCCTTATTGTTCATTTTCTGATTCATCATGTTTGAAATAATTCAAAGTTTCAGATGTTTTGATATACTTTTATATTTTATGCATGTAAAGATGTCTGCTACTAAAAAACGGAAAATTGATGATAAGGGAAGAATTTTTAACAATGACTGGGGAAAGAAATACTTTGTTGTTCAACACAACCATGGTGCCGTATGTGTCATCTGCCAAAGCACACGAACCGTAATGAAATAATACAACAGAAAACGTCATTATAGAACACAACACTCAGCCATGTATGATGCTATAGTAGGGCAAGCTCGAGTGGGCAAACTAGATCAGTTAACTAATTCAGTTAACAAACAACAAAGTACATTCTTTACTTATAAAAGAGACTCTGAACTTGTTACAAAGCTTAGGTTCAAAATTTGCGAATCAATTGCAGAGAAGGGGAAAACCTTCAACGATGGAGAATTTATCAACAGTTGTTTGGAAATATTTAATGATTTTGTATCTCCAGAAAAGAAACATTTACTACAGCAAACCAATTTGTCTCGGTTAACTGTGTCACGAAGCATCAATCAAATTGCAGAAAACATTGCTGAAACCTTAACAGAGCGGATACAAAAATGTGCAACATATAGTTTAGCACTAGATGAAAGCACATATGTAAGTGACACTGCACAATTGGTTGTATTTGTACGTGGCGTTACGGTACTGACAATTTTGAAGTCATTGAAGAATTTTTAGACATGGCCAGTATGTCTTCAACAACTACTGGTCATTACATAAGTTAAGAAGTTTTGAGGCTGATGGAGAAATTTGAACTTGACCCTTTAAAACTGTGTGGTCTGACAACTGATAGAGCACGCTCAATGACAGTGAGAACCAATGGATTCACCAAGAAGTTTTTGGACACCATTAGTACAGAAGGTGCTGTGGTTAATCACTGCATTATACACCAGGAAAACATGTGCAAATAATACTTGGTTTCACTGATGCCGTGAAAGTTGTGATTCAGTGTGTGAATTACATTCGTGCTCGTGGACTGAACCATCGGCAATTTAAGTATATTTTTAGAAGAACTGGACTTCACTCTGATTACCTTGAATTTCTATATTTCGTTGTTCGTTGGCTCGGTAGAGCTGCAGCTTTAAAAAGATTTTGGAACTTGTAAAAGCATATTGAACAGTTCATGATAAATAAGTAACACGAAGTTGCCTATTTAAGCAATGATGACTGGTTTAAATGACCTTGCTTTTCTTAGTGACAAAACAGAACATCTGTTAGAGTTAGATTTAAATGTGAAACTGCAAGGTAAACATCAGTTGGTGAACAAGATGTATGAACACATTTCTTCATTTGAGAATAAATTACAATTTTTTAAGAAGGAATAGAACAACACTCACTCATTTTTCTTCTCTGTCTCTCAGAAAAGCAGACATAGCAGATTTTTTGATGGCTCCAAATATACTGAATTTACAAACAGATTTATTGATGATTTCAGAAAATGTGAAAAGGATTTTAAGCTGTTTTCTCAACCATTTGATCGTGTACCAGAGGAAAGTCCTGGAGCTGATAGACTTGCAGTTTGATATGGACTTGAAAAGAGTATATGATAGCAACGACTTGGAGACTTTTTACAAAAACTATGTATGTGGAAAGCATCCAAATGTAGAGCAACATGCCAGGAAAATGATCTCACTGTTTGGCAGCACATATTGTTGTGAGCAACTTTTTTCAAGGATGAAATTAACTAAAAGTCGATACCGAAGTCAGCTCACACATGAACGTCTAACAAGTCAGCTTCAAGTTGCTACCACATCAGTCAGAGCAGACATTGATAAATTGTGCAAAAATACTAAATTCCAAGTTTAACATTAATAAAACTTCACAATATTTGATTTTCTTTTATGTATTTTCAAATGTATTTACAATATGCTTAACTATAGTTATCATGAGATTACATTTTGTCATTTTCCTATGGTAACTGGCCCTCTTTGTCTTTGCAAAGTTCCGTGTTCTAGGTGAAGGGATTTTTTTTAAGAATGTAAAAAAAAAAGAACTAAAGAAACAAAAAACAACACAGCCAAAGCCACTGAGCTATATATATAGCCTAAACGGTAAGTAAACAAAATTCAACCTAAAGTCTAACGGGATTAAAAATCGTAGAGATCTAGTGGCACACAGAGCCATTTTCAATGGCACACTGAAAACCCCACAAAAGGCCATTTAAGTTTCTCCTACAAGAAAAAAGCAGGATGAAGTTTACACTGTTGGCATAAATTAGAAATCCTATTTTGGCACACTATTATTACTGAAAGGTGTCCCTGAGTCTACCTAGCACTGAAGGGTACCTGACATTAGTTTGGGGTAAAGTAATGGCGGCAGGGGATGGTGCTGGCCACACAATCCCCTAGTATGCCGTGGCCACAGAAACTGGTGAACGCTGCTTCACCGGACCTATGATCTATTTGGTCCGACTTACAACAGTCTATTTTTGCCTTAATTTAAAATATTGTTAGTCTAGTGTTGATTTTAATGTCTTTGAAAGATTTGCCAATTTAATTATTGTGTATTGTGCAATAAAAGTAGCAGACGATAAAATTCTTAAACATCGCTAACTAACAAATACAAGATGGGACATTCTAAATTCATATTTCTATTTTAAAATGCTTCCTATTTTTCAACCTAGTTGAGAACCCTTTCAACTTGAAATATGAGATGTTTTTGCAACAGAAGCTGATTGATTGAGATTTCTCGTATTGACTGTTTTAGGTGTATTGATTTATTGATAGATAGAGAGATATTGGTACGGGTGAGATTCAATAACGGTAAATGACGGATGAAAAAAAAAAAGCCTCACGCTGATAAACATGCAAATAAAAAAAAAGGGAGAGAACGTTGCAGATGGATAAAAAAAAGTAGTGGGTTAAACTTGATGTAAAGAAAGTCAGAGGGTCAGAGATAGGTAAATAGATGGGCCGATAGACTAGTAGATAATAAGGTAAATAGGTTAGATAACTAGATATATAAATGGGTAGATATAAAATTAGGTAAGTAGGTAGGTAGATGTGTAGATATATAAATAACTAGTTAAATTAATGGATTGAGAGATTTATAATTATATATATATATATATATATATATATATATATATATATATATATATATATAGAGAGAGAGAGAGAGAGAGAGAGAAATAGATAGATAGATCTATATATAAATATAGGTTAAGCAAAAAGGCAGGTTTAAATAGTTTAAATATATGTAGGTGGTTAGATTGGTAGATTGATAGAGAGATAAACAGATAAATAGACAGAAAGAGAGAGAGAGAGAGAAGTAGATAGATAGATAAATATATTGACAGACAGACAGATAAAAAGGTAGTTAGGTTGGATTATTGGTATGCATTTAGGTAGATTGCATATAGTTAGATATCAGGAAGGTAGATAAATAGATTGTTAGATATTTTTTGGGGTTATGTTATAAAGGTAAAAACACAATCAATAAACATTACCTTGTGCCTGCGAAAGTGCTATTAGCATCATAAAGAAAATCAGCTTGGCCATTTCCTTAGTCCAAATGTAAAAAACTCGTTTACAAAATGAATTACTTTTTCATTACATGACTTCTAAATACGATGAAACGTACAATATCAGTACTGTAAGTTCTAATTTTAAGAAAGTAAAAAGTGTAAAATAACACAATCAAAGCTTCAAAAATGTAGATCTAGTTCGAAACGAAGTCCTTAAAACAGAAATACAATTACATTTCTGAAATGTTCGTTTAAATAACAATATTTCTTTTTTTTTCTTATAAAGAAGCCTATTGTTTCGCTTTTTAAATATATTTTTTACTAGATCTATATAGACTCTATGTGTATTAAGGGCTTATTATTATTATTTTATTTAAGTTTTTATATCTGAATTAAATGAATTTAAAAGATGCGTGACTAAAACTATTTGTGAGAATTTAGACGCCTGCTTATAAACGAGTGCATAAGTGAAATTATTTAGCACGTGCTTGCACAGGCCTTAAGTTTTCTCGTTAAAGAGGCGAAAGTTAAAAATAACACATGTTTCCTTTTATACGGGTATATCTCCGACTTTAGAGTTTCATTTCGACGAACGCGTAGTTTTATTTTTATACACCAATCGACGGCTTCGGATGCCAACAATGTATTTCCACAAACCTTTCAAAAACATCAATCCACCGCCCCCCCGCAAAAAAGATTTAAAAATCTACTGCATAAAATGCCTCCTTCCCAACTATAGTACTTTTACTAGCACCCCTACTCCCATTTATCGCTCTTCGACTTCCTGTCAGGCAAGGCCCACGAGTTTACCGAAGCGTGGAGCTCGTGACTTATTTGTTCCCAATCGGCGACAATCGACAGGGGAGACGAAGCCAGCGACGCCAAAAAACAACACTAGATTTCCTCTCCGTTTTCTTTTAACGTTTATTTTTCTACGCATGTGCAATACTTCATATCCAGGGCTGTAGAGTCGGAGTCGAAGAGTCGGATTCGGAGGAATTTTGGGTATCTGGAGTTGGAGTCGGAGTTGGAGTCGGAAGTACAAAAAACTGAGGAGTCGGAGTTGGAGTCGGAACATTTATCTACCGACTCCACAGCCCTGTTCATATCCCATTTTTTTGTATGTGGGTGTTTTAAGAATGGAAATGTGAAGGTTGATGAATATTAGCTGAAAACTTTTGGACCATATCCAGTTTGGCATGACTGATTCCTCTATTCCCCAAAAGATTAAATCAATGCAAAATAAAATAAAAACACTACAGGAAATATAGAGTCTAATTATTTCTGTTCAGGCGATCTTCAGCAGGCCTACTAAGTATGATTGTGGGTCCTCACATTTTTTAAGTATCTCCAAACAGTAGCGTAGCCAGGGGGGGGGGGGGGGAGGCGGAGCAGGACGAGCGGCCGTTCCCCCTCGAAATTGTTCGAAAAAAAAAGGGCCTTTTCGGGAAAAATTTTTTTTATAAGGCACGAAGCACAATTTATGCTTTTTTTTTTCCTTACAGTTGCATTTCAATAATTTAACTTATTACAATCATTTTGAATCATTCAGCGTGTCAACTGCGTGAAAGTCAAACTGATCAACTATAATATTTTTATAAGACAATTTATTTAGTGCCGTAGCAAGACCAAGATAAAAAAAAGGAGGGTTATAGAGAAAATCATTAAAGCGTTTTATATTTAATAAAAAAAAATAATTAAATTAACCTGTTTGTTATTTAATTTTCAGCTTCTAAAAAAATTCCATTCATAGCTAATACACAATTTCCTTACTCAACTTACACATTAATAGTTATCAACATTTGAACTCAGTTGTCAAGATATTATTGTAGTCCATCGACGCCGAGATCAACAGCAGGATCGCCAAGGCAGCCACAGTCATGGCCCAACTGAAACAGCGAGTGTGGGACAATTCCAGCCTCACCGAGAGGACCAGACTGCGCGTCTACCACCCCTGCGTACTCAGCACTCTTCTGTATGGCTGTGAGTCATGGACCACCTACGCGAGGCGCGAAAGGAAGCTCAACAGCTTCCACATGAGGTGCCTACGGTGCATACTGCAGATCCAGTGCCAGGATAAGGTCTCCAATACAGAGGTGCTAGAGAGAGCCAACATGAGCAGTCTTCATGCTTTACTCAGCGAGAAACGCCTCAGGTGGCTCGGCCATGTAAGGAGAATGAATGCAGGCCGCATTCCCAAAGACGGAGAACTGGTAGAAGGTCATAGTAAGAGAGAGCGCCCGAAATTGCGCTTCAAGGACCTTTGTAAAAGGGACTTGATCAAGAGCTCAATTGACCTCGACACATGGGAATGTCAAGCCGCAGACCGACCAACCTGGAGGCTCGCAGTCAGGCGTGGCACATCCTGCGCAGAAACTGGGCGAAATGAGACGGCCATTCAGAGGAGAGCGTGGCGGAAACACCCACTACAACAGCCATTCTTAGTTATTCTATTAATCTGAAAAAATTGCTAAAAGTGGGTCGTTTTTCCTAAAATTTCGCTCCCCCTAGCGTCAAAGCCTGGCTACGCTACTGTTTCCTAATATAAGTTTAGATCACGGGTGTGCAACAGGCGGCCCGCTCTCCACTCAACGGCCCGCCAAGCCTTTTAGTTTGGCATTTTTTTAAAATTCGTTGCATTGATAATGCAAATAAATTTTCAGACTGTCTGGCCCGTCAAGTTGTATAAAATTTCATATGCGGCCCAAAGCAGAAAACAGTGGCGTAGCCAGGTTTTGACCCTAAGGGGAGCGAACTTTTAGGAAAAAGGCCCCACTTTTAGCGATTTTTCAGATTAATAGAAGAACTAAGAATTCGCACATATCACGTTTTACAATAATAAACTCTGCCTCCGGATACTCACATAATAATACTGCAGTTTTTATTTCACCATCCACGATTTTTTCCCTAACAACTATTAAACTATTAACTATTGAAAATTTCTGCAAAATTGATTGCATCTAATGCTTATTGACAAGTCTTAACAAATATGCATGCATAAAAGGTCGACAACAAAGACATTTCCGGTCTTATTCGATCATTGACTGAATTAAATTCTTATTTCATTTCCAAAAGATGGCGACAAAAGAAAACGATGGATTGTGAATGTCAGATTTGAAGAATCACCTATTTATAATCCCAAACTAATTGCTCGATGCAAAATGGACACTACAGGTATAGCTCCACGAAAAGGCCAAAACAATGAAACTTATAATGATAATGAAACTAAAGCTAATATCCTAAACACACACTTTGCATCATCTTTTTCAAATCCAGGTGACAATGAAATATTAATAAATTTAAACAAACTAGAAGAGATAGGTCATATAAATGTAGATGAAAAAGGCATTAAACAACTCCTAACCAACTTAAAAGTAAACAAAGCTTCTGGTCCAGATGAAATACCAGCAAGACTGCTTAAAGAACTAACTAATGAAATATCTCCAATCCTTAAGATACTTTTTCAGGCCTCTCTAAACCAGGGCAAAGTGCCCAAAGATTGGAAATTAGCCAATGTAACCCCCCTTTTCAAAGAAGGAGATAAATCTGACCCCGGAAATTATAGACCTGTTTCACTAACAAGCATAACATGTAAATTACTTGAACATATAATATATAGTAGTATAGTAAATCATCTAGACAAACTTAATGCACTGTGCCCACACCAACGTGGCTTCAGGAAAAATAGATCATGTGAGACTCAATTGATAGGCTTAATAGATGACTTGTCTAAGGGATTAGTTAATAACAACCAAATTGATGCTAGATATTACTAGAATTTTCAAAAGCATTTGATAAAGTTCATCATTCTAGTCTACTTAAAAAACTTAAATACTTTGGCATCTCTGGTCCCTTACATCAGTGGATTCAGGACTTTCTTATAGGCAGAGAACAAACAGTGATAATAAATGGCTCTTAGTCATCACCAATAACAGTAAACTCAAGAGTTCCACAAGGAACTGTTCTAGGGCCCCTACTATTTCTAATTTACATTAATGATCTGCCAAATTGCATCAACAAAGGAACAAAAGTAAGATTTTTTGCCGATGATTGCATAATTTATAGAATAATAAAGACAGGAAAAGATAGTGAACTTTTACAATAAGACCTAGATGAACTACAAAAATGGGAATCAAACTGAAGTATGTCTTTTCACCCAGAAAAATGCCAACTAATAAGGGTATCCAAGAAAAAGAAACAAATAATAGCAAACTACTTCGTTCATGGTAAAGAACTAACTCAAACTAACAATGCTAAGCATCTGGGAGTAATAATAAATGATAAGTTATCTTGGGACCCTCATATTGATGAAGTAATTAAAAAATCAAACAAAACATTAGGATTCATAAAAAGGAATTTTTACAAATGTAATAAGAATATAAAACTAAAATGCTATCTTACATAATTAGTTAGGCCTAGGCTAGAATATGCAGCATCTGTATGGGACCCATCAACTAAGGAAAACATTAAAAAATTAGAAAAAATTCAAAAAAGAGCGGCAAGGTTCATAACTAGTGAATATTCAAAATTAACAAGAGTAACGCCATTAGTAAAATCACTAAACCTAGAAACACTAGAGGACAGAAGGGCAAAGAGTAAAGTAGTAATAATACATAAGGCATCTACCTCTAATTTAGAAATACAACACAATAACAACCTGTTGCAAAGCTCAGATAAACAAAAAGACAAAAACACTTTCCTTATCCCTTATGCGAGAACAAATGCATAAAAGTACTCTTTCTTCCCGAGTGGCATTCGGGCATGGAATGGGTTGCCTGAACAAACCAGGAAAACCAATAACCTACAATCATTTAAAACATTAATAAAATTGCAAGACTAGACTCGGACCACGGATGGGCGTAGGACGCAATAATTTTCTTTATAGAAGGAGCGTCTGTAATGTATAAGATAAGATAAGAAGATGCAAAAGAATTTTCGTGTTGTTGTTTTTTTATGAATCTCCGCATTGTGGTTTTTAATTACCAAAGACGCAACTCTTGACTAATTTATTAATTAAACAAAAAGCTAAATTGAAACTAACGCGACTAACACTTTGAGCATTAATTATCGCCTACTAACTTTTGATGTTAAAAACGGATTCCTCATAACTAATCTTGTAGCCGTTGTATATTTCTAAAAGACCATAACTGGCCGTCGAGGTTGAAATCGATTGTCAAACACCACCAAAAGCATGTTATTTGTCTACGAAAATGGCGAGAAATGTCAACAGAAGCACGTGACCTCTTTCATTTGAAAAGGTTACGCCTAATTAAGACGTGTCAATTTTCGGGATGAACATCTAGCATCGAAAAGTATTTATGGAATCAACGCGAATGCTTCAATAGGTCTGCATTCTTCTTCTTTTAATATTGAAAGACGAGATAAATCGTCTGTACAGACATTTTTAAGAGAAACAAGAAATTGAGTTTCAACATTTTAATTTACTGTGTCTATGTTGTCCCAATTAGAAAACACTGATTCTATAATCCGACGGTAATATAATTAGCAAAAGTAATTTTGTAAGAAACAGTTATTTCTCTTCTTTTCTTCTTTCTTTTCAATTCTGTGGGTATCATTAGTAGCGAAGTTCATGTAACCAAGTTTTGGATCACTACAAGTATAAGATAAGATAAGATTGCTTTATTGATCCAAATGAATGGAAAATTGACTTGATTACATAAATTCCGTTTTTCAGCATACCTAAAACAATATTAAAGAACCATTTGTACTCAAACACAATAGACATTCACGCACACTATCATACCATTTATCATACAAGAAAAAAGTAGGCCTATTATTTAGGAGTCAGCTATTGAGCCATCGTATTTCCTGTCTGAAAGGTGATTCTTTTGAAAGAGTCTTACTGACAGTGGAACAAAAGAGTTCTTGAATCTCTCTGTTCTTGCCCTTATGGAAAGAAGCCGACCACTTCGACTAGATATTATGTAGCTATCATGAAGCGGGTGTGCATGATCTTGGAGGATTTTATCAATCATAGACAGGCACCTTGAACTGAAAATATCCGCAAGAGATGGTAATTCTGTCTGTGTAGTACGAGAGGCTTTGTTTATTAGGCGGTCTATCCGATGTTTGTTCAATGTGGTGGTATTACCATACCAGCAGGTGATTGCAAAGGTTATGATGCTACCAACAGTCGCCGAGTAAAATAGATTCATAATGGTTTTCTCTATGTGAAATATTTTTAGTTTATTAAGACAGAAAAGTCGTTGGTGCATTTTCTTACAAAGGATTTGGCAGTGGTCAGACCAAGTCAGTTTGTCAGTAATTGTGACGCCAAGATATTTATATTGCGAGACTTGATCTATTATTTGGTTGTTTATGTGCAAATCAGTCAGCTTGCGTTTCTCCTTCCGGAAGTCTACAATCATTTCTTTCGTTTTTGTGATGTTCAATATCAGGTAGTTAAGACCGAGAAGCAGAAAACCAGCGCGCTTTAAGTCATATTATTACTTAATCGGCGAGTAAACCAGACTTGAGCCCCCACTTCTTTTTGAGAATGTGAGCGAGATTACTAGAATTTCGGGAGAACGAGCTCTGCTGTATCACGCAACACTGATATATCACCGTAAAAGTTCGGCACAAACGATTGGCTGTTCCTGTCCACTCTAAGATACTGCTAAGCAGATCAGTCAATTAGCACATGCTCGACCATCTTTTCTGCGTCACTAAAGTTTCAACGCCGCGAATCAAGGTGGTGCCTAAACCTCAAAGTAGGCCCCTATACCACAATGCCCAGTTCGAAATTGTGCGATCCTGAACTATTCCATTCTGCCGAGCCTCCAAAACCTGAAAAAAAAACAAAATAATGAAATTATGATTTCAATGTTAATAACTATTAATAAATTCTTTTACTTATTACAATGTACGTCGATTCTATTATGGTCACTTCTACGATAACGTAACAGTTAGTTGTGTTAGCATAAACATAATTTATATCTACGGGATTTACCTGAAACAATATTTTATTAAAGCTTTTTTATGTACGCTTTCAAAATAATAGCGTGTCCTCGTGGAGGTCCTTTTATATCGCTAAGATACGTTTATATGTACGCTGTCATCTTGGACGTTCTGTTAATGCACATAACCAACAAACGCCTTATATCTTCTTTCTGCCGCGTTCACCATTTAACCGCGGTGACGCCAAAGGAGGCGTTGCAAGGATCAAGTAGCAACGTCATTGGAAAACGTGGATGCTTTAGTACCAACTAAAGCCAGATTGGATCAACATTTACATCAATTGCACACTACTAGGATCTCTGAGCTATATATACATGGAGTGGTCAATCACTTAATTAAATGCAGACTCTTCTATTATATATTTCCGGGTCATATCGGCCATTTTACTGGAGTCTGCATTTAATCCAAAAATTAAAGGGATTGAGCAGCCCATGATACAGCTCATTGATTAGGGTCAACAACTACAAATACTAACAGAGACTGCTACCAACATGTATATAGCACTGAGCTATATATACATGGAGTACTCAGTCACTTAAAATAAAGCATAAAAATGCGGAGAAAATGCAGACTCTTATATATAGATAATGGGTCACCAGGGATAAGCGGTAATACGTTCGGCTGGTGAAACGAGGGTCCTAGATTCGAATCCTAGTGAAAGCTAGGAGAGTTTACCCAGCTCTGATGGGTACCTGACATTAGTTGGGGTTTAGTAAAGGTGGCTGTATGTTCTTTGAATCCTGGTGAAGGCTAGGATTTGTTCCCTATTGAAGCCAAGTAAAATAATCGATTTGACCCAGAAAGACAAACATTTTTAAGACTTTCCGGAAATGCGTCAATGAAATTCGATGAAAATAAACGTATGTATTTCCGGGTCAAATCGGCCATTTTACTGGGGTGTAATATTCTATATGTAAGAGACTACGATTGAGCACTCCATAATAATATAGCTCAGTGATTAGAACCAACAACTACTCATTCTACACAGACTGAGACCAACATCTAGATATTCTACATAGCACAACAGGACACTAGGCCATGCGGTGGATTGACTACAGCATCTAAAACTGGCATACCACTTTTTGCTTTACTGAATAAGTAAAGAAATGAAAATGGTTGTGGTATGTCAATGGTGCTCGTGTTTGAACCTAGGCCACACCCTTCATGTGGTCTCACAAAGTCGGAATAGAGCTAAGCTAGACAGGGTCTTTTTCCGCGCTGAATCTAACAAGCATATTGTCTTGGCTGTGGTTTTGCTAAAACGTAGATAAGGACAATGAAAACCTCGTCAATTCTTTCATTTGCGTCACTTATTGAATGACAACTCATTTGGCTATCAAGAAAAAGTTCATAATATTTGAATCAGAAGTTTATCCCGCATTCTTAAATTTTCTGCTGCGACACAACAACTTCGTTTGAATCATCAAAAATGAGAACAACCCACCAGAAAAAAAACTGAATGATCGCTATACAGTCAAAAGAAGGCCGAAATTTATACACTCAGAACTGAACATACTAGAATGTTGGATTACCAACAAAGAATCAATCTAGGACACACTACTGAGTGCCAAGCTGGAACTGAACTTGGAAATCAACTCTAACAAATCCAATTGTTCGCCCAAATCAGACAGGCCTCAAAATGCCTTTTTGAAGGCAACAAATGCCTTTTTGAAGGCAACAAATGCCTTTTTGAAGGCAACAAATGCCTTTTTGAAGGCAACACATGAAATATACAGAAAGCGGTCAGATATAACTGAATATCGATTCTGGTGGTCTAAGCAAACGAGAAACCAGTCGAGACGAAAACGGAGTGAGACTAAGATCAAAGTGCTTGAAAAGCAAAAATGATCCATTTCAACTAGAATCGGGAAAACGGACAATTTAACCAGGACTCACTTGAAATAGCCAGAAGAATGAACTAACGAAACATTCAACGTCACTATCTACAACCAAGCAGAATCACAAACCACGGGAACGGGCTTCGTAGAGTCAGCGGGGAAAGTAAACCCTGTTGAACTTGGCTCTATTTCTACTTTGTGAAAACACTTGGAGGCTGTGGCGTAGGGGAAAGCACCAGCGCTATTGAAATGCCACAACGGATTTCATTTCTTTGCATATTCACTAGGGCAAGGAGCGGTTTCCAGTTTTAGAGAAGCTGGAGTTAAGAAACCGCATGGCCCTAGTTCATATGCAACACAGACTGAGACCAACAATTACATTTACAACACAGGTAGGTATTAACAACTGCATTTACTACACAGACTGAGACCAACAATTACATTTACAACACAGGTAGGTATTAACAAATGCATTTACTACACAGACTGAGACCAACAATTACATTTACAACACAGGTAGGTATTAACAAATGCATTTACTACACAGACTGAGACCAACAATTACATTACAACACAGGTAGGTATTAACAAATGCATTTACTACACAGACTGAGACCAACAATTACATTTACTACACAGGTAGGTATTAACAACTGCATTTACTACACAGAAAGGGACCAAAAAATACATTACTGCACAGATAGGGACCACAAAGAAAGGAACCAACAACTACTTAGGATGCAAAGAAAGGAACCACAACTACTAACTATTAGGATGCAACGACTGGAACCAACAACTTCTTAGGATGCAACGACTGGAACCAACAACTACTTAGGATGCAAAGACTGGAACCAACAACTACTTAGGATGCAAAGACTGGAACCAACAATTACTTAGGATGCAAAGACTGGAACCAACAACTACTTAGGATGCAAAGACTGGAACCAACAACTACTTAGGATGCAAAGACTGGAACCAACAACTTCTTATGATGCAAAGACTGGAACCAACAATTACTTAGGATGCAAAGACTGGAACCAACAGCTACTTAGGGTGCAAAGACTGGAACCAACAACTACTTAGGATGCAAAGACTGGAACCAACAGCTACTTAGGGTGCAAAGAAGGAACCAATAGGATGCAAAGAAAGGAAACACAACTACTAACTACTTAGGATGCAAAGAAAACAACCGCAAAGTCTGGACCACCAACTACTAACTAACTTAGGATGCAAAGAAGGAACCAACAACTAAACTAACCAAGAACCGCCCTAAACTCTTTGAAATGCTGCCTCTTTCCCGTCCAGCCCTAAACTCTTTGAAATACTGCCTCTTTCCCGTCCAGCCCTAAACTCTTTGAAATACTGCCTCTTTCCCTTCCCGCCCTAAACTCTTTTAAATACTGCCTCTTCCCTTCCCGCCCTAAACTCTTTGAAATACTGACTCTTTCCCATCCCGCCCTAAACTCTTTGAAATACTGCCTCTTTCCCGTCCTAACCTCTTTGACATACTGCCTATTTCCCGCCCTAAACTCTTTGAAATACTGCCTCTTTCCCGACCTAAACTCTTTGAAATACTGCCTATTTCCCGTCCTAAACTCTTTGAAACATTGCCTCTTTCCCACCCTAAACTCTTTGAAACATTGCCTCTTTCCCATCCTAAACTCTTTAAAAAAATGCCACTCCTTCCCTTCCAGCCCTAAACTCTTGTAAATACTGCCTCTTTGCCTTCCCGCTCTAAACTCTTTGAAATACTGCCTCCTTCCTTTCCCGCCCTTAACTCTTTAATATACTGCCTCCCCCTTCGTGCCCTAAACTCTTTGAAAAAGTGCCTCTTTCCCGCCCTAAACTCTTTGGAATGCTGTCTCCTTCTTTTCTGAACTAAACTCTTTGAAATATTGCCTCTTTCCTGCCCTAGACTCTCTGAAATACAACCTCCTTTCCTTCCCCTTCTAAGCCAGTAGCGTAGCCAGGGGGAGCAGCCGCTCCATTTTCGATCATTTTCGACCTTCCCTTCCCGCTCTTAACTCTTTGAAATGCTGCCTCCTTCCCTTTCCGCTCTAAACTCTTTGAAATAATGCCTTTTTCCTTTCCCGCCCTAAACTTTTTAGGAATACTGCCTCCTCCATCATAAATTTAATGGTAACACACAGACTCTCACTTACACACACAGCTACCAGAAATGTGTTGTGAAATGTATCTTGTCTTGCTTGTCCGTGTTTATTGTGTGATTATGTGTGTGTTTATTGTGGGTTATGTGTGTGTTTATTGTGTGATTATGTGTGTGTTTATTGTGTGATTATGTGTGTGTTTATTGTGTGATTATGTGCGTGTTTATTGTGTGATTATGTGTGTGTTTATTGTGTGATTATGTGTGTGTTTATTGTGTGATTACGTGTGTGTTTATTGTGTGATTATGTGTGTGTGTTTCTTGTGTGATTATGTGTGTGTTTCTTGTGTGATTATGTGTGTTTATGTGTGTGTTTATTGTGTCATTATGTGTGTGTTTATGTGTGTGTTTATTGTGTGATTATGTGTGTGTTTATGTGTGATTATTTGGGTTTTTATTGTGTGATTATGTGTGTGTTTATGTGTGTGTGTTTATTGTGTGATTATGTGTGTGTTTATGTGTGTGTTTATTGTGTGATTATGTGTGTGTTTATGAGTGTGTTTATTGTGTGATTATGTGTGTGTTTATTGTGTGATTATGTGTGTGTTTATTGTGTGATTATATGTGTGTTTATTGTGTGATTATTTGGGTGTTTATTGTGTGATTATGTGTGTGTTTATGTATGTGTGGTTATTGTGTGATTATGTGTGTGTTGATGTGTATGTTTATTGTGTGATTATGTGTGTGTTTATGTGTGTGTTTATTGTGTGATTATGTGTGTGTTTATGTGTGTGTTTATTGTGTGATTATGTGTGTGTTTATGTGTGTGTTTATTGTGTGATTATGTGTGTGTTTATGTGTGTGTCTTTATTGTGTGATTATGTGTGTGTGTTTATTGTGTGATTGTGTGTGTGTGTTAATGTGTGTGTGTGTTTATTGTTTGATTATGTGTTTGTGTTTATTGTGTGATTGTGTGTGTGTGTGTATTGTCTCGCATTATGTCTATTATGTGCTATGGCTGTGTATGTAATGATGTGTGAGTCTTTTTCTGCGTTGGGTATATATTCCAGTTGTGTATTGTGATGATCTGCCTATGCCATGACATTATGTGTGTTTATTGTGTGATTATGTGTGTGTACTGTTTATACTTTTTTATGCATGCAACTGTAAAGTGTATACAATAAAAATATATATTATTCAATTCTGGTTAATGCAATTTTTTTAACGTTAAGACAAGGTCTCTTATACTATCGACAAGGCCAGGTCTGAACTAACTATTTCCGCTAATGTACTGCACTGACACTTATATCTTCCAAAGAGTACTTTATTCAAACCTGAAAATAAAAAGCCTTAACCTTTCCCGTACCGACCTACTTCTATCTAAGCTGCCTTCAGTTCCGCTATATACGCGCCCGGGATTGTAAGGGTTAATATACACTTTGGATATTTTTTTCGGGAGTTTTTTTTTCTTACTAGAACTTGTTTATTTAGACATTTGTTAAACTTCGTGTTTGAGAAATGTTGTACTGCTAGAGTATTAAAATATGTGCTCACAGCTTAGTATTTTTAACGTAGATTCCAGATGTGTGAAGACAGATAAGCATATGACTCGGCAATTATCTTTTGCTTAGTAAAAATTCTGTAATATAATATAATTAGATAAGCAAATAGTTTTTGCTAGGCTGAGCTGAAGTACGTCACAGCTTCGCACATTTATAGCTCCATGAAGCTGATGCCAAGTGGAACCAACAACTACTCAAGATGCCAAGTGGAACCAATTTAAACCAACAACTACTCAAGATGCCAAGTGGAACCAACAACTACTCAAGATGCCAAGTGGAACCAACAACTACTCAAGATGCCAAGTGGAACCAATTGAAACCAACAACTACTCAAGATGCCAAGTGGAACCAACAACTACTCAAGATGCCAAGTGGAACCAATTGAAACCAACAACTACTCAAGATGCCAAGTGGAACCAATTGAAACCAACAACTACTCAAGATGCCAAGTGGAACCAACAACTACTCAAGATGCCAAGTGGAACCAATTGAAACCAACAACTACTCAAGATGCCAAGTGGAACCAACAACTACTCAAGATGCCAAGTGGAACCAATTGAAACCAACAACTACTCAAGATGCCAAGTGGAACCAATTGAAACCAACAACTACTCAAGATGCCAAGTGGAACTAACAACTACTCAAGATGCCAAGTGGAACCAATTGAAACCAACAACTACTCAAGATGCCAAGTGGAACCAATTGAAACCAACAACTACTCAAGATGCCAAGTGGAACCAACAACTACTCAAGATGCCAAGTGGAACCAACAACTACTCAAGATGCCAAGTGGAACCAATTGAAACCAACAACTACTCAAGATGCCAAGTGGAACCAATTGAAACCAACAACTACTCAAGATGCCAAGTGGAACCAATTGAAACCAACAACTACTCAAGATGCCAAGTGGAACCAATTGAAACCAACAACTACTCAAGATGCCAAGTGGAACCAATTGAAACCAACAACTACTCAAGATGCCAAGTGGAACCAATTGAAACCAACAACTACTCAAGATGCCAAGTGGAACCAATTGAAACCAACAACTACTCAAGATGCCAAGTGGAACCAATTGAAACCAACAACTACTCAAGATGCCAAGTGGAACCAACAACTACTCAAGATGCCAAGTGGAACCAATTGAAACCAACAACTACTCAAGATGCCAAGTGGAACCAATTGAAACCAACAACTACTCAAGATGCCAAGTGGAACCAATTGAAACCAACAACTACTCAAGATGCCAAGTGGAACCAATTGAAACCAAGAACTACTCAAGATGCCAAGTGGAACCAACAACTACTCAAGATGCCAAGTGGAACCAACAACTACTCAAGATGCCAAGTGGAACCAACAACTACTCAAGATGCCAAGTGGAACCAACAACTACTCAAGATGCCAAGTGGAACCAATTGAAACCAACAACTACTCAAGATGCCAAGTGGAACCAACAACTACTCAAGATGCCATGTGGAACCAACAACTACTCAAGATGCCAAGTGGAACCAATTAAAAGCAACAACTACTCAAGATGCCAAGTGGAACCAACAACTAATCAAGATGCCAAGTGGAACCAACAACTACTCAAGATGCCAAGTGGAACCAACAACTACTCAAGATGCCAATTGAAACCAACAACTACTCAAGATGCCAAGTGGAACCAACAACTACTCAAGATGCCAAGTGGAACCAACAACTACTCAAGATGCCAAGTGGAACCAATTGAAACCAACAACTACTCAAGATGCCAAGTGGAACCAACAACTACTCAAGATGCCAAGTGGAACCAACAACTACTCAAGATGCCAAGTGGAACCAATTGAAACCAACAACTACTCAAGATGCCAAGTGGAACCAACAACTACTCAAGATGCCAAGTGGAACCAACAACTACTCAAGATGCCAATTGAAACCAACAACTACTCAAGATGCCAAGTGGAACCAACAACTACTTAAGATGCCAAGTGGAACCAACAACTACTTAAGATGCCAAGTGAAACCAACAACTACTCAAGATGCCATGTGGAACCAACAACTACTCAAGATGCCAAGTGGAACCAATTGAATCCAACAACTACTCAAGATGCCAAGTAGAACCAATTGAAACCAACAACTACTCAAGATGCCAAGTGGAACCAATTGAAACCAACAACTACTCAAGATGCCAAGTGGAACCAATTGAAACCAACAACTACTCAAGATGCCAAATGGAACCAACAACTACTCAAGATGCCAAGTGGAACCAACAACTACTCAAGATGCCAAGTGGAACCAACAACTACTAAAGATGCCAAGTGGAACCAACAACTACTCAAGATGCCAAGTGGAACCAATTGAAACCAACAACTACTCAAGATGCCAAGTGGAACCAATTGAAACCAACAACTACTCAAGATGCCAAGTGGAACCAACAACTACTCAAGATGCCAAGTGGAACCAACAACTACTCAAGATGCCAAGTGGAACCAATTGAAACCAACAACTACTCAAGATGCCAAGTGGAACCAATTGAAACCAACAACTACTCAAGATGCCAAGTGGAACCAATTGAAACCAACAACTACTCAAGATGCCAAGTGGAACCAATTGAAACCAACAACTACTCAAGATGCCAAGTGGAACCAATTGAAACCAACAACTACTCAAGATGCCAAGTGGAACCAATTGAAACCAACAACTACTCAAGATGCCAAGTGGAACCAATTGAAACCAACAACTACTCAAGATGCCAAGTGGAACCAATTGAAACCAACAACTACTCAAGATGCCAAGTGGAACCAATTGAAACCAACAACTACTCAAGATGCCAAGTGGAACCAATTGAAACCAACAACTACTCAAGATGCCAAGTGGAACCAACAACTACTCAAGATGCCAAGTGGAACCAATTGAAACCAACAACTACTCAAGATGCCAAGTGGAACCAATTGAAACCAACAACTACTCAAGATGCCAAGTGGAACCAATTGAAACCAACAACTACTCAAGATGCCAAGTGGAACCAATTGAAACCAAGAACTACTCAAGATGCCAAGTGGAACCAACAACTACTCAAGATGCCAAGTGGAACCAACAACTACTCAAGATGCCAAGTGGAACCAACAACTACTCAAGATGCCAAGTGGAACCAACAACTACTCAAGATGCCAAGTGGAACCAATTGAAACCAACAACTACTCAAGATGCCAAGTGGAACCAACAACTACTCAAGATGCCATGTGGAACCAACAACTACTCAAGATGCCAAGTGGAACCAATTAAAAGCAACAACTACTCAAGATGCCAAGTGGAACCAACAACTAATCAAGATGCCAAGTGGAACCAACAACTACTCAAGATGCCAAGTGGAACCAACAACTACTCAAGATGCCAATTGAAACCAACAACTACTCAAGATGCCAAGTGGAACCAACAACTACTCAAGATGCCAAGTGGAACCAACAACTACTCAAGATGCCAAGTGGAACCAATTGAAACCAACAACTACTCAAGATGCCAAGTGGAACCAACAACTACTCAAGATGCCAAGTGGAACCAACAACTACTCAAGATGCCAAGTGGAACCAATTGAAACCAACAACTACTCAAGATGCCAAGTGGAACCAACAACTACTCAAGATGCCAAGTGGAACCAACAACTACTCAAGATGCCAAGTGGAACCAACAACTACTCAAGATGCCAATTGAAACCAACAACTACTCAAGATGCCAAGTGGAACCAACAACTACTTAAGATGCCAAGTGGAACCAAGAACTACTTAAGATGCCAAGTGAAACCAACAACTACTCAAGATGCCATGTGGAACCAACAACTACTCAAGATGCCAAGTGGAACCAATTGAATCCAACAACTACTCAAGATGCCAAGTAGAACCAATTGAAACCAACAACTACTCAAGATGCCAAGTGGAACCAATTGAAACCAACAACTACTCAAGATGCCAAGTGGAACCAATTGAAACCAACAACTACTCAAGATGCCAAGTGGAACCAACAACTACTCAAGATGCCAAGTGGAACCAACAACTACTCAAGATGCCAAGTGGAACCAACAACTACTCAAGATGCCAAGTGGAACCAATTGAAACCAACAACTACTCAAGATGCCAAGTGGAACCAACAACTACTCAAGATGCCAAGTGGAACCAACAACTACTCGAGATGCCAAGTGGAACCAACAACTACTTAAGATGCCAAGTGGAACCACTAACTACTCAAGATGCCAAGTGGAACCAACAACTACTCAAGATGCCAAGTGAAACCAACCACTACTCAAGATGCCATGTGGAACCAACAACTACTCAAGATGCCAAGTGGAACCAACAACTACTCAAGATGCCATGTGGAACCAACAACTACTCAAGATGCCAAGTGGAACCAATTGAAACCAACAACTACTCAAGATGCCAAGTGGAACCAACAACTACTCAAGATGCCAAGTGGAACCAACAACTACTCAAGATGCCAAGTGAAACCAACAACTACTCAAGATGCCAAGTGGAACCAACAACTACTCAAGATGCCAAGTGGAACCAATTGAAACCAACAACTACTTAAGATGCCAAGTGGAACCAACAACTACTCAAGATGCCAAGTGGAACCAACAACTACTTAAGATGCCAAGTGGAACCAACAACTACTCAAGATGCCAAGTGGAACCAATTGAAACCAACAACTACTTAAGCTGCCAAGTGGAACCAACAACTACTCAAGATGCCAAGTGGAACCAATTGAAACCAACAACTACTTAAGATGCCAAGTGGAACCAACAACTACTCAAGATGCCAAGTGGAACCAACAACTACTCAAGATGCCAAGTGAAACCAACAACTACTCAAGATGCCAAGTGGAACCAATTGAAACCAACAACTACTCAAGATGCCAAGTGAAACCAACAACTACTTAAGATGCCAAGTGGAACCAACAACTACTCAAGATGCCAAGTGGAACCAATAACTACTCAAGATGCCAAGTGGAACCAACAACTACTTAAGATGCCAAGTGGAACCAACAACTACTCAAGATGCCAAGTGGAACCAACAACTACTCAAGATGACAAGTGGAACCTACAACTACTCAAGATGCCAAGTGGAACCAACAACTACTCAAGATGCCAAGTGGAACCAACAACTACTCAAGATGCCAATTGAAACCAACAACTACTCAAGATGCCAAGTGGAACCAACAACTACTTAAGATGCCAAGTGGAACCAACAACTACTTAAGATGCCAAGTGAAACCAACAACTACTCAAGATGCCATGTGGAACCAACAACTACTCAAGATGCCAAGTGGAACCAATTGAATCCAACAACTACTCAAGATGCCAAGTAGAACCAATTGAAACCAACAACTACTCAAGATGCCAAGTGGAACCAATTGAAACCAACAACTACTCAAGATGCCAAGTGGAACCAATTGAAACCAACAACTACTCAAGATGCCAAGTAGAACCAACAACTACTCAAGATGCCAAGTGGAACCAACAACTACTCAAGATGCCAAGTGGAACCAACAACTACTCAAGATGCCAAGTGGAACCAACAACTACTCAAGATGCCAAGTGGAACCAATTGAAACCAACAACTACTCAAGATGCCAAGTGGAACCAACAACTACTCAAGATGCCAAGTGGAACCAACAACTACTCAAGATGCCAAGTGGAACCAACAACTACTTAAGATGCCAAGTGGAACCACTAACTACTCAAGATGCCAAGTGGAACCAACAACTACTCAAGATGCCAAGTGAAACCAACAACTACTCAAGATGCCATGTGGAACCAACAACTACTCAAGATGCCAAGTGGAACCAACAACTACTCAAGATGCCAAGTGGAACCAATTGAAACCAACAACTACTCAAGATGCCAAGTGGAACCAACAACTACTCAAGATGCCAAGTGGAACCAACAACTACTCAAGATGCCAAGTAGAACCAATTGAAACCAACAACTACTCAAGATGCCAAGTGGAACCAATTGAAACCAACAACTACTCAAGATGCCAAGTGGAACCAATTGAAACCAACAACTACTCAAGATGCCAAGTGGAACCAACAACTACTCAAGATGCCAAGTGGAACCAACAACTACCCAAGATGCCAAGTGGAACCAACAACTACTCAAGATGCCAAGTGGAACCAACAACTACTCAAGATGCCAAGTGGAACCAATTGAAACCAACAACTACTCAAGATGCCAAGTGGAACCAATTGAAACCAACAACTACTCAAGATGCCAAGTGGAACCAATTGAAACCAACAACTACTCAAGATGCCAAGTGGAACCAATTGAAACCAAGAACTACTCAAGATGCCAAGTGGAACCAACAACTACTCAAGATGCCAAGTGGAACCAACAACTACTCAAGATGCCAAGTGGAACCAACAACTACTCAAGATGCCAAGTGGAACCAACAACTACTCAAGATGCCAAGTGGAACCAATTGAAACCAACAACTACTCAAGATGCCAAGTGGAACCAACAACTACTCAAGATGCCAAGTGGAACCAACAACTACTCAAGATGCCAAGTGGAACCAATTAAAAGCAACAACTACTCAAGATGCCAAGTGGAACCAACAACTAATCAAGATGCCAAGTGGAACCAACAACTACTCAAGATGCCAAGTGGAACCAACAACTACTCAAGATGCCAATTGAAACCAACAACTACTCAAGATGCCAAGTGGAACCAACAACTACTCAAGATGCCAAGTGGAACCAACAACTACTCAAGATGCCAAGTGGAACCAATTGAAACCAACAACTACTCAAGATGCCAAGTGGAACCAACAACTACTCAAGATGCCAAGTGGAACCAACAACTACTCAAGATGCCAAGTGGAACCAATTGAAACCAACAACTACTCAAGATGCCAAGTGGAACCAACAACTACTCAAGATGCCAAGTGGAACCAACAACTACTCAAGATGCCAAGTGGAACCAACAACTACTCAAGATGCCAATTGAAACCAACAACTACTCAAGATGCCAAGTGGAACCAACAACTACTTAAGATGCCAAGTGGAACCAACAACTACTTAAGATGCCAAGTGAAACCAACAACTACTCAAGATGCCATGTGGAACCAACAACTACTCAAGATGCCAAGTGGAACCAATTGAAACCAACAACTACTCAAGATGCCAAGTAGAACCAATTGAAACCAACAACTACTCAAGATGCCAAGTGGAACCAATTGAAACCAACAACTACTCAAGATGCCAAGTGGAACCAATTGAAACCAACAACTACTCAAGATGCCAAGTGGAACCAACAACTACTCAAGATGCCAAGTGGAACCAACAACTACTCAAGATGCCATGTGGAACCAACAACTACTCAAGATGCCAAGTGGAACCAATTGAAACCAACAACTACTCAAGATGCCAAGTAGAACCAATTGAAACCAACAACTACTCAAGATGCCAAGTGGAACCAATTGAAACCAACAACTACTCAAGATGCCAAGTGGAACCAATTGAAACCAACAACTACTCAAGATGCCAAGTGGAACCAACAACTACTTAAGATGCCAAGTGGAACCAACAACTACTTAAGATGCCAAGTGAAACCAACAACTACTCAAGATGCCATGTGGAACCAACAACTACTCAAGATGCCAAGTGGAACCAATTGAAACCAACAACTACTCAAGATGCCAAGTAGAACCAATTGAAACCAACAACTACTCAAGATGCCAAGTGGAACCAATTGAAACCAACTACTACTCAAGATGTTAAGTGGAACCAATTGAAACCAACAACTACTCAAGATGCCAAGTGGAACCAACAACTACTCAAGATGCCAAGTGGAACCAACAACTACTCAAGATGCCAAGTGGAACCAACAACTACTCAAGATGCCAAGTGGAACCAACAACTACTCAAGATGCCAAGTGGAACCAATTGAAACCAACAACTACTCAAGATGCCAAGTGGAACCAACAACTACTCAAGATGCCAAGTGGAACCAACAACTACTCAAGATGCCAAGTGGAACCAACAACTACTTAAGATGCCAAGTGGAACCACTAACTACTCAAGATGCCAAGTGGAACCAACAACTACTCAAGATGCCAAGTGAAACCAACAACTACTCAAGATGCCATGTGGAACCAACAACTACTCAAGATGCCAAGTGGAACCAACAACTACTCAAGATGCCAAGTGGAACCAACAACTACTCAAGATGCCAAGTGGAACCAATTGAAACCAACAACTACTCAAGATGCCAAGTGGAACCAACAACTACTCAAGATGCCAAGTGGAACTAACAACTACTCAAGATGCCAAGTGAAACCAACAACTACTCAAGATGCCAAGTGGAACCAACAACTACTCAAGATGCCAAGTGGAACCAATTGAAACCAACAACTACTTAAGATGCCAAGTGGAACCAACAACTACTCAAGATGCCAAGTGGAACCAATTGAAACCAACAACTACTTAAGATGCCAAGTGGAACCAACAACTACTCAAGATGCCAAGTGGAACCAATTGAAACCAACAACTTCTTAAGCTGCCAAGTGGAACCAACAACTACTCAAGATGCCAAGTGGAACCAATTGAAACCAACAACTACTTAAGATGCCAAGTGGAACCAACAACTACTCAAGATGCCAAGTGGAACCAACAACTACTCAAGATGCCAAGTGAAACCAACAACTACTCAAGATGCCAAGTGGAACCAATTGAAACCAACAACTACTCAAGATGCCAAGTGAAACCAACAACTACTTAAGATGCCAAGTGGAACCAACAACTACTCAAGATGCCAAGTGGAACCAATAACTACTCAAGATGCCAAGTGGAACCAACAACTACTTAAGATGCCAAGTGGAACCAACAACTACTCAAGATGCCAAGTGGAACCAACAACTACTCAAGATGCCAAGTGGAACCAACAACTACTTAAGATGCCAAGTGGAACCAACAACTACTCAAGATGCCAAGTGGAACCAACAACTACTCAAGATGCCAAGTGGAACCAACAACTACTCAAGATGCCAAGTGGAACCAACAACTACTCAAGATGACAAGTGGAACCTACAACTACTCAAGATGCCAAGTGGAACCAACAACTACTCAAGATGCCAAGTGAAACCAACAACTACTTAAGATGCCAAGTGGAACCAACAACTACTCAAGATGCCAAGTGGAACCAATTGAAACCAACAACTACTTAAGATGCCAAGTGGAACCAACAACTACTCAAGATGCCAAGTGGAACCAATTAAAACCAACAACTACTTAAGATGCCAAGTGGAACCAACAACTACTCAAGATGCCAAGTGGAACCAACAACTACTCAAGATGCCAAGTGGAACCAACAACTACTCAAGATGCCAAGTGGAACCAACAACTACTCAAGATGACAAGTGGAACCTACAACTACTCAAGATGCCAAGTGGAACCAACAACTACTCAAGATGCCAAGTGGAACCAACAACTACTTAAGATGCCAAGTGGAACCAACAACTACTCAAGATGCCAAGTGGAACCAATTGAAACCAACAACTACTTAAGATGCCAAGTGGAACCAACAACTACTCAAGATGCCAAGTGGAACCAATTGAAACCAACAACTACTTAAGATACCAAGTGGAACCAACAACTACTCAAGATGCCAAGTGGAACCAATTGAAACCAACAACTACTTAAGATGCCAATTGAAACCAACAACTACTCAAGATGCCAAGTGGAACCAACAACTACTCAAGATGCCAAGTGGAACCAACAACTACTCAAGATGCCAAGTGGAACCAATTGAAACCAACAACTACTTAAGATGCCAAGTGGAACCAACAACTACTCAAGATGCCAAGTGGTACCAATTGAAACCAACAACTACTTAAGATGCCAAGTGGAACCAACAACTACTCCAGATGCCAAGTGGAACCAATTGAAACCAACAACTACTCAAGATGCCAAGTGGAACCAACAACTACTCAAGATGCCAAGTGAAACCAACAACTACTCAAGATGCCAAGTGAAACTAACAACTACTCAAGATGCCATGTGGAACCAACAACTACTCAAGATGCCAAGTGGAACCAACAACTACTCAAGATGCCAAGTGGAACCAACAACTACTCAAGATGCCAAGTGGAACCAACAACTACTCAAGATGCCAAGTGGAACCAACAACTACTCAAGATGCCAAGTGAAACCAACAACTACTTAAGATGCCAAGTGGAACCAACAACTACTCAAGATGCCATGTGGAAGCAACAACTACTCAAGATGCCAAGTGGAACCAATTGAAACCAACAACTACTCAAGATGCCAGGTGGAACCAACAACTACTTAAGATGCCAAGTGGTACCAACAACTACTCAAGATGCCAAGTGGAACCAATTGAAACCAACAACTACTCAAGATGCCAAGTGAAACCAACAACTACTCAAGATGCCATGTGGAACCAACAACTACTCAAGATGCCAAGTGGAACCAACAACTAATAAAGATGTCAAGTGGAACCAACAACTACTCAAGATGCCAAGTGAAACCAACAACTACTCAAGATGCCAAGTGGAACCAACAACTACTTAAGATGCCAAGTGGAACCAACAACTACTCAAGATGCCAAGTGGAACCAATTGAAACCAACAACTACTTAAGATGCCAAGTGGAACCAACAACTACTCAAGATGCCAAGTGGAACCAATTGAAACCAACAACTACTCAAGATGCCAAGTGGAACCAACAACTACTTAAGATGCCAAGTGGAACCAACAACTACTCAAGATGCCTAGTGGAACCAACAACTACTTAAGATGCCAAGTGGAACCAACAACTACTCAAGATGCCAAGTGGAAACAATTGAAACCAACAACTACTTAAGATGCCAAGTGAAACCAACAACTACTCAAGATGCCAAGTGGAACCAATTGAAACCAACAACTACTCAAGATGCCAAGTGAAACCAACAACTACTTAAGATGCCAAGTGGAACCAACAACTACTCAAGATGCCAAGTGGAACCAATTGAAACCAACAACTACTCAAGATGCCAAGGGAAACCAACAACTACTCAAGATGCCATTTGGAACCAACAACTACTCAAGATGCCAAGTGGAACCAATTGAAACCAACAACTACTCAAGATGCCAAGTGGAACCAACAACTACTCAAGATGCCAAGTGGAACCAATTGAAACCAACAACTACTCAAGATGCCAAGTGGAACCAATTGAAACCAACAACTACTCAAGATGCCAGGTGGAACCAACAACTACTTAAGATGCCATGTGGAACCAACAACTACTCAAGATGCCAAGTGGAACCAATTGAAACCAACAACTACTTAAGATGCCAAGTGGAACCAACAACTACTCAAAATGCCAAGTGGAACCAATTGAAACCAACAACTACTCAAGATGCCAAGTGAAACCAACAACTACTTAAGATGCCAAGTGGAACCAACAACTACTCAAGATGCCAAGTGGAACCAATTGAAACCAACAACTACTCAAGATGCAAAGTGGAACCAACAACTTCTCAAGATGCCAAGTGGAACCAATTGAAACCAACAACTACTCAAGATGCCAAGTGGAACCAATTGAAACCAACAACTACTCAAGATGCCAAGTGAAACCAACAACTACTCAAGATGCCAAGTGGAACCAACAACTACTCAAGATGCCATGTGGAACCAACAACTACTCAAGATGCCAATTGAAACCAACAACTACTTAAGATGCCATGTGGAACCAACAACTACTCAAGATGCCAAGTGGAACCAATTGAAACCAACAACTACTCAAGATGCCAAGTGAAACCAACAACTACTTAAGATGCCAAGTGGAACCAACAACTACTCAAGATGCCAAGTGGAACCAACAACTACTCAAGATGACTAGTGGAACCAATTGAAACCAACAACTACTCAAGATGCCAAGTGAAACCAACAACTACTCAAGATGCCAAGTGAAACTAACAACTACTCAAGATGCCATGTGGAACCAACAACTACTCAAGATGCCAAGTGGAACCAACAACTACTCAAGATGCCAAGTGGAACCAACAACTACTCAAGATGCCAAGTGGAACCAACAACTACTCAAGATGCCAAGTGGAACCAACAACTACTCAAGATGCCAAGTGAAACCAACAACTACTTAAGATGCCAAGTGGAACCAACAACTACTCAAGATGCCATGTGGAACCAACAACTACTCAAGATGCCAAGTGGAACCAATTGAAACCAACAACTACTCAAGATGCCAGGTGGAACCAACAACTACTTAAGATGCCAAGTGGTACCAACAACTACTCAAGATGCCAAGTGGAACCAATTGAAACCAACAACTACTCAAGATGCCAAGTGAAACCAACAACTACTCAAGATGCCATGTGGAACCAACAACTACTCAAGATGCCAAGTGGAACCATCAACTAATAAAGATGTCAAGTGGAACCAACAACTACTCAAGATGCCAAGTGAAACCAACAACTACTCAAGATGCCAAGTGGAACCAACAACTACTTAAGATGCCAAGTGGAACCAACAACTACTCAAGATGCCAAGTGGAACCAATTGAAACCAACAACTACTTAAGATGCCAAGTGGAACCAACAACTACTCAAGATGCCAAGTGGAACCAATTGAAACCAACAACTACTCAAGATGCCAAGTGGAACCAACAACTACTTAAGATGCCAAGTGGAACCAACAACTACTCAAGATGCCTAGTGGAACCAACAACTACTTAAGATGCCAAGTGGAACCAACAACTACTCAAGATGCCAAGTGGAAACAATTGAAACCAACAACTACTTAAGATGCCAAGTGGAACCAACAACTACTCAAGATGCCAAGTGGAACCAATTGAAACCAACAACTACTCAAGATGCCAAGTGAAACCAACAACTACTTAAGATGCCAAGTGGAACCAACAACTACTCAAGATGCCAAGTGGAACCAATTGAAACCAACAACTACTCAAGATGCCAAGGGAAACCAACAACTACTCAAGATGCCATTTGGAACCAACAACTACTCAAGATGCCAAGTGGAACAAATTGAAACCAACAACTACTCAAGATGCCAAGTGGAACCAACAACTACTCAAGATGCCAAGTGGAACCAATTGAAACCAACAACTACTCAAGATGCCAAGTGGAACCAATTGAAACCAACAACTACTCAAGATGCCAGGTGGAACCAACAACTACTTAAGATGCCATGTGGAACCAACAACTACTCAAGATGCCAAGTGGAACCAATCGAAACCAACAACTACTTAAGATGCCAAGTGGAACCAACAACTACTCAAAATGCCAAGTGGAACCAATTGAAACCAACAACTACTCAATATGCCAAGTGAAACCAACAACTACTTAAGATGCCAAGTGGAACCAACAACTACTCAAGATGCCAAGTGGAACCAATTGAAACCAACAACTACTCAAGATGCAAAGTGAAACCAACAACTACTCAAGATGCCATGTGGAACCAACAACTACTCAAGATGCCAAGTGGAACCAATTGAAACCAACAACTACTCAAGATGCCAAGTGGAACCAACAACTTCTCAAGATGCCAAGTGGAACCAATTGAAACCAACAACTACTCAAGATGCCAAGTGGAACCAATTGAAACCAACAACTACTCAAGATGCCAAGTGAAACCAACAACTACTCAAGATGCCAAGTGGAACCAACAACTACTCAAGATGCCATGTGGAACCAACAGCTACTCAAGATGCCAATTGAAACCAACAACTACTTAAGATGCCATGTGGAACCAACAACTACTCAAGATGCCAAGTGGAACCAATTGAAACCAACAACTACTCAAGATGCCAAGTGAAACCAACAACTACTTAAGATGCCAAGTGGAACCAACAACTACTCAAGATGCCAAGTGGAACCAACAACTACTCAAGATGACTAGTGGAACCAATTGAAACCAACAACTACTCAAGATGCCAAGTGAAACCAACAACTACTCAAGATGCCATGTGGAACCAACAACTACTCAAGATGCCAAGTGGAACCAACAACTACTCAAGATGCCATGTGGAACCAACAACTACTCAAGATGCCTAGTGGAACCAACAACTACTCAAGATGCCAAGTGGAACCAATTGAAACCAACAACTACTTAAGATGCCAAGTGAAACCAACAACTACTCAAGATGCCAAGTGAAACCAATTGAAACCAACAACTACTTAAGATGCCATGTGGAACCAACAACTACTCAAGATGCCAAGTGGAACCAATTGAAACCAACAACTACTCAAGATGCCAAGTGAAACCAACAACTACTCAAGATGCCAAGTGGAACCAATTGAAACCAACAACTACTTAAGATGCCATGTGGAACCAACAACTACTCAAGATGCCAAGTGGAACCAATTGAAACCAACAACTACTCAAGATGCCAAGTGGAACCAATTGAAACCAACAACTACTCAAGATGCCAATTGAAACCAACAACTACTTAAGATGCCAAGTGGAACCAACAACTACTCAAGATGCCATGTGGAACCAACAACTACTCAAGATGCCAATTGAAACCAACAACTACTTAAGATGCCATGTGGAACCAACAACTACTCAAGATGCCAATTGAAACCAACAACTACTTAAGATGCCATGTGGAACCAACAACTACTCAAGATGCCAATTGAAACCAACAACTACTTAAGATGCCATGTGGAACCAACAACTACTCAAGATGCCAAGTGGAACCAATTGAAACCAACAACTACTCAAGATGCCAAGTGGAACCAACAACTACTTAAGATGCCATGTGGAACCAACAACTACTCAAGATGCCAATTGAAACCAACAACTACTTAAGATGCCAAGTGGAACCAACAACTACTCAAGATGCCAATTGAAACCAACAACTACTTAAGATGCCATGTGGAACCAACAACTACTCAAGATGCCAAGTGGAACCAGTTGAAACCAACAACTACTCAAGATGCCAAGTGGAACCAACAACTACTCAAGATGCCAAGCGGAACCAACAACTACTTTTGAAACATCGACAGGAATTAACAGCTTCTTGATCTACTTCTTTAGAAACAAAGACAGGAATCTACAACTTCTGAAGATACAACTCTTTATTTTGGGATACTGCCTTCCTATTCATCTTTAACTCTCCTGGAAAACACCCCCTCCTCTAAAGAAACAAATCTCTTCTGGAATACAGCCTCCCAGCTGCATCCAGCTGCATCTTCTGAATTACTGTTTCACCCCACCCTAGAAACTTCATGAATGCTGCCCTCCTTTGAAATACAGCCTCCTCCACATTTTTATACTCTACCTTCCCTTTCTTCTCCCAATGCCTCTAGAATACTTTCTTCAAACCTTCCCTCCCCCCCCCCCTATAAAAATATTTTTTTTAAATCTTCCTCCAACCACAACAACATACCAGATCTGCAGATCACAACTATCACACTAAACACAAATTAAAAACAAAAATAAAACCGACAAACATGTTACCAAACAAAAAGGCCTTGACTTTGTATTTCATCACTGTGACTTTGTATTTCATCACTGAAGGGATTAAAATGACACGTGACAGTAGCCCGTGAAATTGATTTAAACATTGAATCGCTTAAGTTAAAACTAGACAGGGTAGAAAAAGAAACATTCCCTAACGAGATGTTCCCAGTACAACACTGGAAATAGACTTTATTACAAAAAAAAAAAGAAATGAATTATCACAAAACATTATATTCCTGATAATAAAGATACATGTGTAAGATACACGTGGACCAAATTATGTTTCCGGCTATTCAAATAAGGCAATATTCTGGGTATCAAATGAAATGAAACGAAATTTACCTAGTAGTTTATTAATTACATTGTAACAAAATAATGCAATAATGCAATTTAAAGAATATAATAAGAAACAGCATAAAGTATGACTTTATTATTAATGTATTTTTGTTCTTGAAAATGCCCTTTTGTCTCGAAAATGGTCGTAGAGGGAGCGGCCGCTCCCCCTGCTCCTCCCTTGGCTACGCTACTGGCAGAAAAATGTTGCACACTCCTGGTTTAGATGTAAACATCACAAAAATAAAAAAAATGCATATAGATGCATAAAAGAAAACAAAGACAGAAAGATAAACAGGAACAAACATATAAAGAATTTCTAACTTTCCGAGTGTCATCCGGGAACGGAATGGGTCGCCTTAATAAACCACGAAAACCAATAACTAAACATCAATTATTTCACTAATCTATAGGCAAGACTTGTCTCAAACAACGAAGAAGCGTAAGACGCTTCGGTATAGAATGTGCGTTTGTAATATATATCAAGTAGGATGTGTGTGTGTATTCCGATTGGTTAATTGTAAGACACATGACCTTTTTTGCCTTATATTATTTTACTTTTGCGATCTCGCGTTCTCTCCATGTGGCCTCCCTAGCTTAGTGGTTAGCGTCCCAAGCTGCCATGTGGGTGACCTGGGCCGTTACCTGGGTTCTATTTTCCACTGAAAACTTGTTTTTTTTCTTTTTCTATAATAACAATATAGGTTGGCTTCTTTTTTACTTTTTTTTTTTAAAGATCTGTAGTGTCCTACGTGTTTACAATTTTCTGTGTGTGTGTGTCAAGGTTCAGTGGCCAGTATTGCACCATGGTCTGCAATTTTACAAGCTTGCCGATCTTTGAAAATTAAATTAAAAAGACATAACATTTTCACTTGGTTCCCGTCTCGCCACACAAAATTGATATTTCTCAAAAACCAATGGTTGGAAAGAAATACTTAGTCAACGAGATACAGTGGGCTAAGTACCTCTCGTCATCTTCACTGCCCTTTTGTTCTTTTGTAAACGTTTCATAAATGTTAAAATACTTCTTCCCCTGTATAATGTAACAACATGGCCTTTTTCTGAGAGCTATCAGATACATTGATACATTCAGTGCTCTCAATAAAATGTTAAAACGTGATTACGATTTTGACCACCTTTCACTGACGTTGTGGTCATCTGCGTGGACTGAAAAATTTTCAAAGATCGGCAAGCGAGTAAATATGCAGGCCATGGTGCTTTAGACTGTTAATAAAGTTTGTAGCTTCAAAACCGCGTGCTCCTGCATCTTGCTGCCTGGGTGATTCTGGTGGTGTGTTACTGGTGGTGTGTTTCTGGTGGTGTGTTACTGGTGTAGTATTCTCATGCAAATGGAGGCACGGGGTGTCATATAGATCGTCTTCGTCATATGCATTTAACTGATAACTAGGAATCATTTTTTTTTAAATGAGTTTCCTGTTATGCATTGTTCCCCGTCACTGGCTGTTATTATGGAACCTTTGCATTCTATAACGAGAAGTGGTCTGGGTGTGTGTGTGTGCGTTTAGATTCAGTGGTCAGTAATGTTTGTTTAGTCGTGCGAAAACGATCAAGTGCTACCCTGGCCCATTGTGTAACGAGTCGAAATAAAGTTTAGCTAATGCACAACAACTGAACCATGATGTTGTGTTTTCTTTCAAGACACTTCACTACAAGATTGAACAGAATTTCAGGTCTTAAAGCTTTCCTAAAAGGTTTTCAGCAAGTAAAATTCAATTTTTACATTTTAAGCATGCGAGAGAGGCGGGTGTTCAATTCTCAGTCAACGATAGTCAAATTTTTTTTTTTTTAAATAAAAAGACTTGCCTATTTTTAACCCGATTACAATTCCCTAGGATTGTCTTGTGAAAAGACTAGATTGACAAATAACCCTGCTGGGTTGTGTCGTCCAGGTAGGAATTAAACCAGCGTAGAGGGTAGAGCAGTCACCGTGATGGCCACCTCATATTGAAGTCTTGATAGAAGTAGATCGTGGTCAATAACATCAAAGGCAGCGCTGAGATCCAATAGGACTAGGCCCCTATGAGTGTCAGACCAACACGGTCCCCATTACAAAGATCATCGTTCATGACACGGAGTAGTGCTGTCTCACAGTTGTGTCCATGTCGATATGCGAACTGAAACTTATCAAATGCCACTCGGGAAGAAATATAATTTAATTAAAATGAATCTTGCATAATATAAGGCATGGGTCGGCAACTATTGCTTATAGTGTGCCAAACTAGGATTTCTAAATCATTCAGCGTGCCAACAGCGTGAAAGTCAAACTATTCAAATATATATTATTTTTATAAGACAATTTATTTAGTGCCGTAGCAAGACCAAAAGAAAAGGAGCGTTATGAAGAAAATCATTTTGCGTTTTATATTTAATAACAAATTAACCTGTTTGTTATTAGCACCTTTTTTAAAATCCATATTCATATCAGAGCCAATTTCAATTTCATTATGCAACTTACACATTATTGGCTATTGTATCAACATTTGAATTTAGTTATAAAGATATTATTATAGTAATAGTTTTAAATTCTTTATATTATTATCTGGTTTGATGGTTTGATCTCAGCATAACTGAGATTTCCACGAATATATGAATTTAAATATTAGAATAATCAATATAATTTCAATAAACGGAAGAGATGCTTAGTATCATGCAAGCTGGGTAGTTAATGTAACGTTTAAAATGTACATATACATTTTTTAGTCATATAATATTTATATAATTTTCAATGTCGTTTATAGTTTGATCATTTTAAAATTATTAAATGCAAAGAAATATTTTTTTTAAAGAAAACTAAAAAAAAAAAAAACATATTAGAAATATTAAAGCGAAGAAAACGGGTTAATTATCTCCCTTCAATTAAATTCTCCAAAGTTGATGCTAGTGATGCAAAACGAGTTGTTTTAATATAACTAGTGTTACGTATAAATTATTATTTCTTTATAAAAATTCAGCTACACCAGTAACACACCACCAGAAACAAACCACCAGTAACACACCACCAGAATCACACAGGCAGCAAGATGCAGGAGCACGCGGTTTTGAAGCTACAAACTTTATTTTTTCAACGTGTAGTTAGATGTATAAAATAAATTTACGTTGTAAATAAATATTTCCTGTATAAATAAAGTCAATTTAAGGATCCTATGTTCTTGTAAACATTAATAATTACAACAATTGTATAATATAATGCTAGTATATAAGCCTGTTTTTTTTTACAATATAAAAACAAACACATTTGTTTTAGTAATAATTATATTTATGCTTAATTAAGAGAGATGAGCATAAAAACTATTTTGAATGCAATAAGTAACATTTTATCAAGCGCAATTACCTTGAATGCTGTTCGCTAATTGTTCAATGTCAGGTTGTGAAGTAGATAGGCCTATTTAGTCAATTCTGAGTGGTCATTTGCCGTCCCCCTGGATGTGTCGCCCCGGGCATATGCCCCCCTCTGCCCCCCCATGTGAGCGCACTGAAGCTATGTCCAGTTTCAATACAAATTTATTTCGGTGGTTTAACAGTTTTCAGTGCTGTTCGACTCCGTCCTTGTAAATGCAAGTACAGTAAAGGGATAGAAACTATCTTAACAATAGATTCAATCATAGTAAAGGGATAGAAACTATCTTAGCAATAGATTCAATCATAGTAAAGGGATAGAAACTATCTTAACAATAGATTCAATCATAGTTCGCCAGTCCAATGATGAGATCTTTACACACAAACTTTCCTGAACTTGGACACTTGATGTCCAGTGTGATTTTCATGAAGTTTGCCACACAGTAGCTATTAATTATGTTGATGTACGTTGTTTAGACTTGCATTAGAAATATTTTTCTTTGCGGTCTCTTCGCGTGCCAAAAATGCATGTGACTGAGGAGACCTACCCTATGTTACGCGACGCGACTTATCGGCGTGCCCCCCCCCCCCCCCCATCCCATTGATCCACCTCCAAACATCGCTACACCCTGGACGTAAGAGTAAGAGTCAGAAGGTTCGTCTGTTATTTATGTAGGCAGTTATTGATCGGTGGTATTGCCTAGTGAACTTGGAATTTACGTGAGGGACAGGGTGGTGGGTCTGTCTGGAATCCCATTGGATAATTAAAAGTTCATGGGGCAGTGTGACTTATAGTTACTCGAGTCCCTTACCTATTACATTTTGAAAAATCTGAATTTATTTTTGTGTATTCAAAGCTAGATAACTCGTATAAAAGCAATCGTAATAAAAAGATAATTCTATTACATCCCTTTATTAAAATGGCATCATTAGCCTACAATTATTTCGTCAAGTAAATTTTTAGCTGGCTTTTTTTATTTGGAAAAGCGGGATGCGGTGGAGGTCAGTTCCAAGTAAAGGTTTTAGACTGGCCTGACTGGCGCTATTTTCCCCAGACTCATATCTTATTACAATACTCGTATATGTAGGCGTATATCATGTATTTAATGCTTAAAAAATGCTTAAATGACCACAATCAGAGCCTATAATGAAAATTGACAATCTATGAAATATGTAGGCCTAATATGCCTATAAATAACAATTTGATATAAAACCAGAAACCATTTATTTTGGAAATTCGCTGTTCCTTTTATTGGCAGTCACACAGGCTACGGCCTAGGCAAGGAAGCGACATTACACGGCATAAAAGGTTGTATTTTTCACATTTCACTATAATGCAATAACACAAGTCAAAATAACGCAAGTCTCATAATTATATGTTGCTGCGTGTACTGGAAGGCCATATCAAATTATTCAGTTTTTTTTTTTTTTTGCAGTAGCTATAATAGGTGTAGACCTATATAATATACGAAATATCTTTCGCCAGCAGTATTTGACTATAGGCCCTATATGTGGCATCCATAGTAGCGTGACTCCGTTGAAGCATGAGCATTTTAAGAATAACAGAAAGCTAGAGGAATGTTGTCGATACGGAATGCTATTGATATTTATAAATATAAAATGTGATAAATAAATCAAATACATTTATATAGAATAAAAAGCATAAAAAACAACAACATTAGATTATGACGTTTTAAATTTAGAAAAAGACTGTAGCTAGTCAATTATAGCTCGATATAATTATATATAGCTCAGTGATTTCATTGAGTAAAATTTGGCATACATAGCTCAGTGCGGCTCAGCAATTTGTTTTTCTTTGTATAGGTCAGTGACAAAACATAAAAAAACGTTTTGTAAAATCGAGAGAAGTGTAAACAAAGTCTGAAACAGAGTAACAGATCTAGAGTAGATCTATATTTTCACCATGTCAGAACGAAAAGTTTTAAACGTAAGTTCACTATACGAATTCTGCCTAGTTTAGATTTAATGTAAAACTAATTTATTTAGTATAATTTAGTCTTAGTCCTTCGACTTAGTCTGTGTCTGCACTGTCTCTGTCACAATCACAATCACTTATAACTTATAAGTTATAAGTACAAGTTACAATCACAATCACTTATAAGTACAAGTTACAATCACAATCTGTGTGTCTGGCTGTTGTTTCACTGGCACTGACAGCCCACTTCAGTCCAGTGCTGAGACTGAGTACTGTCCTCAGTGTACTGGTCTGACTAGGGCCTAACTTTAGTCATTAGTCATTAGTGACATTAGGCCTAAATTAAAATGTTATAATCGTTTTTATCAATTAATTGCCATTCACAGACTTACTGAACTGATGACATCGTGTTTATTACTGTTGGTCAATAAAGTTTGTTATAATAATAATTTCATGTTCATTAAGAAAGGGGATATTACATTTAATTGGGTCCAAGATGTATAAGCCTACCTAATCCTTTTAATTTTATATTCATCTCCTTTAAAGTTTAAAGGAAAGTTTGTAAATATAACTGTATACTGCTCCGATACGCCTTCAAGGATAGCAGTGATGGAATCTGGTTACAGATGGAGGACTTTTCAACACTGTCCATCTCCGAGCCAAAACCACAACGAAAGAGGTTCTAATTAGCGAGCTGCTTTTTGCTGACGATGCGGCCCTGATATCACACAGAGACAGGTCTACAATAGCTTTGCCAACGCCTGCATAGAGTTTTGCCTGCAGGTGAGCATAAAGAAGACAAATATCATGGCCCAAGACACATGCTCCGATCCTACCATTACCATAGAAAACAAAAACTTGGAGGTTGTGGACAGCTTCACCTACTTGGGTTCCAAGGTTTCCAGCTTAATGTCCATAGAGGTTGAATTAAATAGTAGAATCAGCAAGGCAGCTGCCACAATGGCTAAACTTAGTAAACGGGTTTTGGGGAAAACACCAAGCTGAAGAAGGGACCAAATTGTGTGTCTACCAGGCCTTGCGTCATCAGCACGCTGCTCTATGGAAGTGAATCATAGACCACCTATGCGTTCCATGAGCGTAAGCTAAATAGCTTCCACCTGAGGTGCCTGTGTTGCATCCTTGGCATTAAATGGCAGGACAAAGTTCCTAATAGTGAGGTACTCAAGTGTGCCAGCGCCCAAAGCAGGTTCGCAGTCCTTAGTGAAAGACGCCTAAGATGGCTAGGACATGTAAAAAGAATGAGTCCAGGTAGAATCCCTTAGGACCTCCTATATGGAGAATTGGCCATCTGGAAAGAGAAAACCAGGTCGTCCACGCCTCTGTTACAAAGACGTCTGCCAGAGGGACATGAGAGCAGCCAGCATAGGCACAAATGACTGGGAGTTGAAAGCAGAGGATCGATCCACCTGGGGCACTGCTGTCAGGGAAGGGGTAAAAATAGCAGAGGAAAGTAGAATGGAGGAGACCATAGATAAAAGAGCTAGAAGAAAGGCGAAGAAAATGGAAAGCACAGGACACGTGTGTAAAAGCTGTGATAAAGACTGCCATTCAAGAATAGGCCTGCTCAGCCACACAAGGAAGTGCAACCTCACCCACAGTGATGCACCATAGTCCAGCGAGACGGAAGGATGCCGAACAGACATAACTGTATAGGCCTAACATTAAATAATAAATTTTAAATAAGAAATATGACACTAGGCCTATGATATAAATAAAATCAAAATGAAAGTATTGAAAGGAAATAAACATCAATTTCATGATTGTGTTAATATCATTCATTAACTTTTTGGATTAACTTTACTTTTCTGTTTATCAAAGTTTAGTTGTGAATATCACAAGTGTGATAGTTAGTTAGTAATGGTGATAGCGCCTTCAGATTACAATCAGATGAATAGGATAAGCATATCACTTCTGGTGAGGCTGGCTGTTCATGTGGTCAGTACACTGGATTGTCAACATGATGACCCAGGTTGAAGCCCTGCTGCCCTGCAGGTGTTTTATGCCTATGATGCAGGGCTGTGGAGTTGGTAGATAAATGTTTGGACTCCAACTCCGTACCCAAAATTTCCTCAGACTCTTCGACTCCGACTCCACAGCTCTGCTGTGATGTAATAATTTTCTATCTTGAAGAAATGTCTGTGAGGTATAAGTCCTAGGTTTATTGTCGTTCACTCTCATCTTGTAGCAGGACTCTTAACTGAACTTTTATAAGATGATGGAAATTGTCTAGAATTCAAACACATTTTTTTTTAAGTAACAAAATCCAAGAAATCTTATGAAATGCATTGAGTGGATTCTTAAAAAATTATGGCTAGAGATGTTATGTATTATTCTTTCCAAAACCAATAAGTTTTAGCAGAAACCTGTTTCTAAAAATCAGACAACTGATGCCCAGTTTGAGAGAAATAGAACACAATATCTTTAGTAGGCTACTGTATGCATAATATGATGAAAACTGCAAATAAAAATCAATTAGAAATCCACTCACTCCATTACTATGATCCTCACATACAGAGCTAACTTTAAAATATTCTTCAGTTATCTGTAGTTCACTACAACTAGCTAAAGTAACTATTCATAGTTCACTGTCTAGGTTTAAAATGTGTATTTTTTTGTCTTGTTTATGAAGTTTATAATAGTAATACATTTGTAAATTGGTTTTCCACAGAAATACTATCCCCCAGAATTTGATCCATCAAAGATACCAAAACTTAAACAGCCAAAGAATAGAACATTTAGTATTCGTATCATGGCTCCCTTCAATATGAGGTAAAAGCACTATTCAGTTTTATCTCTAATACTAAGTTGTGTTTATTTTAAATGTAGTCTACTTCAGAATTACATTTACTAAAAATTGAACTTTTTTTTATTTGGAGAATCGGCTAGTTAATATTCTATATATATTAATAATATTAAATGAGTATGGCCTGTGTATTGTGTTGCTCCAGATAATTGCAAATTTTAGAAAGTTAACTTTAAAGTAAATTGTGAGTTATACCATAGACTATAGTAAGATGGACCGCTTGCTCTATTTTTAGAACTTATATCAACTCTTTTTTCCGTGCGCAACCAATAAGGCTGTCTTAAATTACTTCTACGCTCCTCGTTGTTTCTTAAATGTTTCCGCTTTATACAACTTTTGATTTTAATTTTAATTTTTCATTGAGAAAATCGAAGCGATTCAATAAAACGGAAGTGCAAAGGAAACAACGAATCATGAATTCAGAAAATCAGTGTTTCGAGTCATCATATAGCAGAAATACTAAAGCAAGCGGTCCATGTATATTATAGTCTATGGTTATACCCACTCTAGTAAAGCAAAATAATTTGTAACCTGTTCTTTAGGAATTGATCAAAATATTTTCTTTACTATATACTGCTGCATATATAAAAAAACAATTGCTTTAAGAATTTCTTTCTTAATTTAGAAATGAAAAAAACTGCATCATAATTTTGAGTGGTGGCACTAGAATAATTAATTTAAAAAATAAAATATTCTTTCTTCTGTTAAAATGTGTGAGTGGGAATGTGTGTACAATTACATGTGGTTATGATTCTTGAATCCTAGGTGCAACACGTGTGGGGAATATATTTACAAAGGTAAAAAGTTCAACTCAAGAAAAGAAAATGTGGATAATGAGGATTACCTGGGGCTGAGGATATTCAGATTTTACATCAAGTGCCCGCGATGTGTGGCTGAAATAGCTTTCAAGGTATAGAAAAGCTTTGCTAGCTCTGCTAAAAAACTTTCATGAAAAACAGAATTCTTAAAAATGTTATTAGATTTCATTTGTCAATGTTCAAAGTTGCACAATTTATTTAAAAAAAATTATTTTTTCATTATTCTTAGACAGACTTAGCCAACACAGATTACGCTCTTGAAGCAGGTGCAACCAGACTTTTTGAAGCAGAGAAGTTGGCTCATCAAATGGCAGAGAAAGAAAGAAAAGAAAAGGAAGAAGATGAATTGAACCCAATGAAAGTGTGTATAAGTTTGTTGTTCTGTAACTGTAATATACATATTTGATCATGAATTAAATTGGTTACTATTTATAGTCAAACAGATTTTGATTTTAAATGAGCCCCACTTTTATTGTGATTGGTTTGAAGGCCTATTGGTATTTTTTTATTTACTTTTTGCTTTCACTGACTGTGTTCAGGTTTTAGAGAATCGAACCAAGGCTAGCAGAAATGAGATGGAACAGCTTGACCAGTTGGAAGAACTTCGTGAAATGAATGCCAGACATGCAAAGGTCGATTATGAAAATATGCTAAAGCAGCACATGGCCTTTGAAGAGCAGCTTCTGAAACTCCAGGAAGAAGAGGAGGACAAACTTGTACTGTAAGTTTTGGGCTTCATGTTAACTATGCAAGTTATAAGTTATCGTCTTTCTCTTTTTGAATTTTAATTGACTGCTAATCATCAGTCAACCATCCTGCTTCAACAACCTTTTTGATGCGTGTTAGCTCAAATTTTATTGGGAACATATAAGATCATGCACCTGTAGCTTTTTGAAACTACTGTCACTTACTGTTAAAGTTTGTTTGCCACTTAGTCCTGTAGCAGGTGTCACCCTTTTAAAAAAAAAAATATTGCTGTTTACCTAAATCTAGGGTAGTTGAGTTAATAATTTTAGCTTTGTTGTTCATTGGCGTGTCTTGTTTACATTTGTCTATAAATAGTTGTTGATGACACGCTTACTACTGAGCAGATACCACCGGGGTACCAGTCTTTTGCAGCCTTCATTGCAAGGGGTCTCAAGCTGATTGTTGTGCATAAATACTCCTTATTATAATCAAGAGCATGACACAAATCACATTCATCCATCACTAATCCAATTCACTGTATATTTCTCCTTTCCCCCCCTCTCTCTACACACACAATTTATTTAGTTTGAGAGTTTTGCATTCAATCTTTGACAGTCATGATTATCTGAACGTATAAAAACAAAATTGTTCATTTTCCCCAGGGATATTTTACGTAAAGGCCACACCTCGACAACAACAGTGAGAAGGCTAGATGACGTAGACAGTGATGATGAAAGTGCAGTGCAGGCCAAGAAAGCAAGACAAGAGTTGATCTCTGCGTCAAAAGCAACAGATATTTTGTCGGTGAGAGAGCCTCTCACTTTATAAATCGCTCACCAGCCCCATAGAGAATTGACAAGTAGAATGGGACTTAGGATTGTAGTTTAAAGCTTTAGTGTTAACCAGTGTTTCTTTTTGTGATTGTTGTACTCGGCTGTAGCCCTGCATTTTAGAATCACTGCCGGAAACCACTTTCACTTTACCTCTACTTGGGTATAATACATAAAACATATCATGTAAAGTGGTGGGCTTATATAGTTTTTAGTAGTGGAATTGTATAATGTAAAGGATTCGGATTTTTACAAATTATGGTTACATTTAGTTGCTTGTAATCATTGAGTAGGGTTGAGTGCAGTTATCTTGGGCTCACACTCGGGTAACTGCCCTGGATTTATCTCTGGATCTAGTAGGTCTCCCTGTAATCATTGAGTAGGGTTGAGTGCAGTTATCTTGGGCTCACACTCGTGTAACTACCCTGGATTTATCTCTGGATCTAGTAGGTCTCCCTGTAATCATTGAGTAGGGTTGAGTGCAGTTATCTTGGGCTCACACTCGGCTAACTGCCCTGGATTTATCTCTGGATCTAGTAGGTCTCCCTGTAATCATTGAGTAGGGTTGAGTGCAGTTATCTTGGGCTCACACTCGGCTAACTGCCCTGGATTTATCTCTGGATCTAGTAGGTCTCCCTGTAATCATTGAGTAGGGTTGAGTGCAGTTATCTTGGGCTCACACTCGGCTAACTGCCCTGGATTTATCTCTGGATCTAGTAGGTCTCCCTGTAATCATTGAGTAGGGTTGAGTGCAGTTATCTTGGGCTCACACTCGGCTAACTGCCCTGGATTTATCTCTGGATCTAGTAGGTCTCCCTGTAATCATTGAGTAGGGTTGAGTGCAGTTATCTTGGGCTCACACTCGGCTAACTGCCCTGGATTTATCTCTGGATCTAGTAGGTCTCCCTGTAATCATTGAGTAGGGTTGAGTGCAGTTATCTTGGGCTCACACTCGGCTAACTGCCCTGGATTTATCTCTGGATCTAATAGGTCTGCCTGTAATCATTGAGTAGGGTTGAGTGCAGTTATCTTGGGCTCACACTCGGCTAACTGCCTTGGATTTATCTCTGGATCTAGTAGGTCTCCCTGTAATCATTGAGTAGGGTTGAGTGCAGTTATCTTGGGCTCACACTCGGGTAACTGCCCTGGATTTATCTCTGGATCTAGTAGGTCTCCCTGTAATCATTGAGTAGGGTTGAGTGCAGTTATCTTGGGCTCACACTCGGCTAACTGCCCTGGATTTATCTCTGGATCTAGTAGGTCTCCCTGTAATCATTGAGTAGGGTTGAGTGCAGTTATCTTGGGCTCACACTCGGCTAACTGCCCTGGATTTATCTCTGGATCTAATAGGTCTGCCTGTAATCATTGAGTAGGGTTGAGTGCAGTTATCTTGGGCTCACACTCGGCTAACTGCCTTGGATTTATCTCTGGATCTAGTAGGTCTCCCTGTAATCATTGAGTAGGGTTGAGTGCAGTTATCTTGGGCTCACACTCGGCTAACTGCCCTGGATTTATCTCTGGATCTAGTAGGTCTCCCTGTAATCATTGAGTAGGGTTGAGTGCAGTTATCTTGGGCTCACACTCGGGTAACTGCCCTGGATTTATCTCTGGATCTAGTAGGTCTCCCTGTAATCATTGAGTAGGGTTGAGTGCAGTTATCTTGGGCTCACACTCGGGTAACTACCCTGGATTTATCTCTGGATCTAGTAGGTCTCCCTGTAATCATTGAGTAGGGTTGAGTGCAGTTATCTTGGGCTCACACTCGGGTAACTACCCTGGATTTATCTCTGGATCTAGTAGGTCTCCCTGTAATCATTGAGTAGGGTTGAGTGCAGTTATCTTGGGCTCACACTCGGGTAACTACCCTGGATTTATCTCTGGATCTAGTAGGTCTCCCTGTAATCATTGAGTAGGGTTGAGTGCAGTTATCTTGGGCTCACACTCGGGTAACTACCCTGGATTTATCTCTGGATCTAGTAGGTCTCCCTGTAATCATTGAGTAGGGTTGAGTGCAGTTATCTTGGGCTCACACTCGGCTAACTGCCCTGGATTTATCTCTGGATCTAGTAGGTCTCCCTGTAATCATTGAGTAGGGTTGAGTGCAGTTATCTTGGGCTCACACTCGGCTAACTGCCCTGGATTTATCTCTGGATCTAGTAGGTCTCCCTGTAATCATTGAGTAGGGTTGAGTGCAGTTATCTTGGGCTCACACTCGGGTAACTGCCCTGGATTTATCTCTGGATCTAGTAGGTCTCCCTGTAATCATTGAGTAGGGTTGAGTGCAGTTATCTTGGGCTCACACTCGGGTAACTACCCTGGATTTATCTCTGGATCTAGTAGGTCTCCCTGTAATCATTGAGTAGGGTTGAGTGCAGTTATCTTGGGCTCACACTCGGATAACTACCCTGGATTTATCTCTGGATCTAGTAGGTCTCCCTGTAATCATTGAGTAGGGTTGAGTGCAGTTATCTTGGGCTCACACTCGGCTAACTGCCTTGGATTTATCTCTGGATCTAGTAGGTCTGCCTGTAATCATTGAGTAGGGTTGAGTGCAGTTATCTTGGGCTCACACTCGGGTAACTACCCTGGATTTATCTCTGGATCTAGTAGGTCTCCCTGTAATCATTGAGTAGGGTTGAGTGCAGTTATCTTGGGCTCACACTCGGGTAACTGCCCTGGATTTATCTCTGGATCTAGTAGGTCTCCCTGTAATCATTGAGTAGGGTTGAGTGCAGTTATCTTGGGCTCACACTCGGGTAACTACCCTGGATTTATCTCTGGATCTAGTAGGTCTCCCTGTAATCATTGAGTAGGGTTGAGTGCAGTTATCTTGGGCTCACACTCGGGTAACTACCCTGGATTTATCTCTGGATCTAGTAGGTCTCCCTGTAATCATTGAGTAGGGTTGAGTGCAGTTATCTTGGGCTCACACTCGGGTAACTACCCTGGATTTATCTCTGGATCTAGTAGGTCTCCCTGTAATCATTGAGTAGGGTTGAGTGCAGTTATCTTGGGCTCACACTCGGGTAACTACCCTGGATTTATCTCTGGATCTAGTAGGTCTCCCTGTAATCATTGAGTAGGGTTGAGTGCAGTTATCTTGGGCTCACACTCGGGTAACTACCCTGGATTTATCTCTGGATCTAGTAGGTCTCCCTGTAATCATTGAGTAGGGTTGAGTGCAGTTATCTTGGGCTCACACTCGGCTAACTGCCCTGGATTTATCTCTGGATCTAGTAGGTCTCCCTGTAATCATTGAGTAGGGTTGAGTGCAGTTATCTTGGGCTCACACTCGGGTAACTACCCTGGATTTATCTCTGGATCTAGTAGGTCTCCCTGTAATCATTGAGTAGGGTTGAGTGCAGTTATCTTGGGCTCACACTCGGGTAACTGCCCTGGATTTATCTCTGGATCTAGTAGGTCTCCCTGTAATCATTGAGTAGGGTTGAGTGCAGTTATCTTGGGCTCACACTCGGCTAACTGCCCTGGATTTATCTCTGGATCTAGTAGGTCTCCCAGAGTTTACCTAGCTCTTACGTGTACTTGACTTCAGCTGGTAAAAAGTTAAAGAACCCAGCATTGTGCCAGCCTCTTAATCCCTTGGGCTATTGAAACTGATGAACTCTTCTTCACTAGAGCATGAAGCTGGACTTTCCATAATTTTCTTTTTTCTTTTAATGTCAACACTGCAGAATCCTTTTGTGCTTAGTGTCCCTAATGTGCATCTATATCTCCACTGGTTTAGTCATCAGTCCCTTAGATCAAAAGCAACATTATTAGATTGTGGCCAGAAACCCAGCTTGAGATAAGACAAAGTGAAACTTACTTTTGATTTATTTTATATATAACATTAATAACAACATCACCATATTAATTTTTTCAGGCCCAAGAAACAAAACCTGAAGAAAAGAAACAGGAAACTTGGCAGAAAAGTATCGGAACGTTTTCCAACAACAAGACGTCACTGGCCGGTCTAGTCAAGCGTAAAGCTCCAGCTAAAGAATTGCCAGGGAGCTCACCTGTGGTTAAAACAGAATCGGGTCGTGAGCAGACGCCGGGCACGTCTGACCTTGCCCCTGCGCCAAGTTCCAGCTGTCTGGTTGAGACCAAGCCATCCGTGAGTCTAGGTCTGGGTTTGCTAGGGGGTTATTCCGATTCCAGCAGTGATGGAGGTGATTCACCATAGCCTGTCTAAGGCATACATGGAATACAACTCTTGTATGCAATGTTTTTTCCCTTTCATGTCTTTTGTATAGTAATAATTGCCAGCAATAGGCCGAAACATTTTGAGAGGGCAAAAAGTGTTGTTGCAATGTTGTTATTGTTTTCTTGATTGTGCTAATTTGTCTTAGAGAGAAAAATGACAAATTGTCTTGTACAAATTATAACTCAGCTACAACATCAAGTCCATAAACTACAATTTTGTATTTCACTGTACAGTTGAAATTTGTGTAAATAATTTTCTTTCTTCCTGTAATAATTGTAATTGTGTTATTCTATTATATTTATATTATATGGGGCATTGTGGCCAAGCGTTCGAATGGCGTTTTGAAGGTTCTGGGTTCAAATCCTGGTGAAGGCTAGGATTTGGAGGGTGTCCCTGAGACTACCCAGCTCTGATGGGTACCTGACATTAGTTGGGGTAAAGTAAAGGCGGCTGGGCATTGTCCCCTAGTATGCTGTGGCCACAGAAACTGGTGAACGCTATTTCACCGCTCCTATGATCAATTTGGTCCGAAGGGTACTTTACTTTATGTTATATATTTATATATAACTTTGTGTGAGAAAGTTATGTTTTGTCACATGGATGGAAAGAAACAAGAGCCCTTTAAAATACATGTTTTATTCTGAGAATTACATAGAGATTAACACATTCAATACATTCAGAATCCTAGTTCACAAAATGAAATGTAGCAGCTTTTTAAAAATCTTCACTCTTTGAAACAAGCATAGCAAAAAAAAGTATAAAAAAACAACTGTATTTGTATGATTAGAGTTAGAGGTGACAACTCAAACTAAATGCAGTAAAACATAAGGGATCTAATATTTATGGTCAAGCTGTTTTCTAAACACAAAGAAGCTAACTAGATTATTTTAGCATTCACTAACTTTAACATTAAAATTTTAAAAAATACTAAAATATATCCTTTCTTTATCCATGAAGTATTTTTTTGCCATTCATTAAAAAATAAACCTTACTGGCTTATGGAAAATATAACAATTTAAAAACATTTTACTCAATTGCGTTAAAGATATTTTTGTGAAAAGTAGTTTATATTTTAAATTAATGTCTTTTCACTGCTGTACATAAAACAATTTTGTTCTTTTTTTTTCTCTTTTTTTTTGCAAAACTTATTTCAGATCAGAAAATTACCAACCAAAATAAAGGACTTAAATTTGTTTATAATAAAATAGAACAATACTTGGTTTTATTCTTTAAAAAAATAATCAGATGATAGTGGAGGGTTAGACACAGATACAAAGAAGCAAACTGAAATTGACTACTCAGGTGTGATACCAAAGTTCAAGAAGTACAAGCTTAGACTACTAAGTACAAACTGTTGAAACATCTTGACTGCATCAAGCAAAGGAAACCTAGGCTAAAAATCTATGGGTAATTTACTGGATCTACTTGCTTTTAAGCGTTATAAATAATAAAGAATACTAGAGCTGTTAACCCAAATTTATTTGGTGCACAGTCAAGTCAAATTAATCTATGTCTGTGTGAAAACTAAATATTCATTGAATGCTGCACATAAATCATTCTTTTTTTAAAATTACAAATACTATATGCTAGAGTATGACAAGCTGTGTTGCTACAAAAATTGCTTAAGCAAAGAAGCAATCTCTGTGGCATTTGTGACTGAAATTTTCACAAGTACCATTGTCATCAGTCTTATTATTTATTCACTTGTTCTTTCTATTGAGCCCAAAGCGTGTCACAACATCAATGAACAGCTCCGCACTACTAGTCTTGCACAACATGCACAGGTAAAAGATATGATAAACCTCAAGCGCATAAAACCTAAAAAATAAAACTGCAACAAACTGTTTTAACAGAACAGTAGCCATTTATTTCCTACACAAGGATCAGGCCCAGCATTCAACAATCCCACCCAGGGATAACATCAGGATACATAAATTTAAATGGAAAAAGAAAACTCCAACAAAATAATTGGTAAGATAAATAAAATTAATAAATAACATAAGAAATTTGGAAAAAGAAAAAATGTTGCCAAAATGTACAGATAAAATATTTTTCTGATACACAACAGAACAAACACCGAAAAGCAAATATACATCAAATCACATTTATAAACTGTACACTAAGCAAATCATTCTCAAATTCTTTAATTTTTTTTAGCCAGCAATCAGTCCTGTTTCCTAACAGTGTGTCGAGGATAGACGATAGAGGAAAACACCTTTAAGTTTAAGCTAGCTGATCACTATATATAATAAAAAGAGCATTAATAAAAACGCACCTACATTTGACTTGTTTAAAAGAAACTAAAGGTTTTTTAAACACCGCATTTGTTCCTTAATACTGGCTTGAGGCTGAAATGAAGTAGTGAGAGAAAGGGAATATTTTCAAGGAAAATAAATGATGACAATTATCTCGTTAGAATGAAAGCATTCAGATCATTCAATTTTACCATTTTTAACACACACTTGTTTTTGCATATTTTCTGATATTTTCATTTTAAGTCAAACAAATATTTGGACTGATGGGTTTCATATTTTAACAGGTGGGCAGAATCATTTGTTTTTTTTGTTTTCAAAAAGATATTATTTTGTGGAAATGCGGCAAACAATTTAGCATGACAACCTGGCATAAAAGCAAAATGAATGGATGGTGGGAAGGGTTGGGATGTGGATGGTACCGCAGCTCAGCATAAGACATAGTTATTTGTTTTTAAACTGTTAAAGACTAGAGTAAGACAAATGAAACCAAGCAGGTAGATCTTAAGTGTCTACTTTCTCCTAATCTCTTTCATTCCTTAGTCCTTCGGACCGTTGGACTTGCAAACACTTTGAATATTGCTGGCTAATTGAAATGAATATCATTAGTAAACCAAATCATTTGTTATTTAAGATATTTTTTAACAACAGTTTCTGTAAGACTTTCTTAATCCATAAAAATAAAAGGAATCTAAAAATTGCATAAATTTCACAATCTGTTGACATTAAACATTTTTTTAAACTGTTTGTTAAAGACCAAGTGAAGAGCTTTTTATCAAAATTGAGTTAACATTTGATTTTGATAGTAAATAGTGTATTCAGTATCTGAATGTTAAAAAAAACATGTATACAAAATATCAAAGATACATTTTAAGTAATTAGTTCAATATTTGCACTTAAATGTGTGTGTTTTTCGGAAGATTACTCCAAATCTCGTAGCCATTTGAGATGTTTTTATTTCCGGCAATATAGGAAAGTGACGTAACATAAAGGATTCCGACTAGGAAAAATGAATATTGTCACGTGTTTTTAATCTATTGCCACATGTTTTGAATCTTTTCCCGGTTCTTATTTTTAACAAAATGGTTAAATATAGATTTATAGCGTCTATTTTTATTTATTTATTTCCCTTGTGATACGTCACTGCCGTATGAGGCTATTCCAAATCTCGTTCCTTTGAGAAAAAGCTCTTCACTTGGTCTTTAAGTGTAGTTTAAATTAATAAACAAGGTAAATGCTATTTACACCAAAAAAGCTAATTAAAAAAAAAAGAATTGCATATTCTAAATGAGTTTTTTTTTTTCTTGAAAACTAGAAACTATTAAATCAGCGGCTAAGCGTCTGGTAATGGCTTAAGCTGGCTCCCCTTAAAAATTCATCACCCAATAACAACACGTCAATAAACAACGCAAATAAATAGATACACACTTCAACCAACGCAAGCTGGGTTTTTTTTAAAATTCTTTTAGTTGGATTTCTTTTCTTTTTCTCTTTTTTTTTGTCTGTTTGTTGTTCTTTGAACTTTATCGTGTGATGCTGATGGCGGAGAATGCTGATGCTAAACATAGGAACAACCCCCACCCCACACACGCCTCCTTCACAAGGGTCTGTGCTCTCAATCACAGTAGCAGTTTTCATACAAATTGTAGCCCAGGATTGTAGCCGTGGTTAAAGGCCTTGAACGTCTAAAAATTCTTTAAGCAGTGTCAGCCTTCTCTTTTCTGCCACATCCATTTGATTCTCTAAAACCTGGTTTTTAGGATCAAGAAAAGATATTTTTTTTTTTTACATTACATTTTTATATGGATTATCCTTGCCAGGTTACAAACTGGGTCATTTAAAAAACAAAATTGTCTATGTTTGAAGCAAAATTTATAAAAGATACTGAACTTAATCATTTTGTGATTCCAATGTTCATTCATATCTATTTCATTTAAAAAATATGCCGCATGGCAGTGTGCCAAAGGTTCAGGGTTTGAATTGTGTTCAAGGCTAGGATTTGTTCCCCTTTCTGAAGTTTCTGAAGAGTGTCACAGAGTCTACCCAGCTCTGATGGGTACCTTACTTTTGTTGGGTAAGTAAAGGCGGCTGGGCATTGTGCTGGATACACAATCACCTAGTGTGATGTGGCCACAGAAACTGGTGAGCACTGCTTCATCAGCCCTATGGATGAATTTCGTCCAAAGGGATATCTTGTAACATAATGTAGTCTCCCTTGAAGACCGTGTTGGTCCTTGCGGCAGTGTCTTTGGATCATACACTTCCGTTGGCCAGCACGATGCCAAGCTGTCATTACCTATCCCCAACTAATGCCAGCTAGGCTAACCATCAAAGCAGGGAAGATTGAGTGGCACCTTTTATACATGTGAAAAAACAACTGGGTTAAATCCAGGACCATATGTAAGAGTTAGGTAAAAATGAGAGCAGCCCTACTCCTTAACCATTTTTAAAAAGAAATTTTCATTAATAAAATACTGAGCTTAGAGAAGAAAGAAGGTGAACCAAGACCTTCAACAATCATCATCATTTCAATTAGAAATCACTTAAAGCTTTACAACACAATGTGATGTGGAAATGACATTACCCCTCTATCTGTGATCTCAGCTCTCTCAACTTTCCAGGATAAATTTTCGACCTCAGCTTCCAGCTGCGCTTGCTGATATTCAAACTACAGGAAAAAATATTTGTTAAAAATCATTTCAAGTTTTTGATTTCAAAGATTGATGGACAAACACTTCCTGACTTCCTGTAACATTTTCTTATTTACCAGAAATGTGATAGAAGAATTTTTTTTTTTTTCAATATATATTAGCTTTTCCTAATATGATCAAACAAATAAGTAAGTTCACTTGCAAAAGTTGCATGTCAACAAAATCTGAATTTACTGAAATTGACTTTTTATGTTAAATTTATCTTTTACACGAAGCTTCATATTTTCTATCAAGTATGTTAAAGTACGTAGAAAATTTTAAACATGGAGAAACTGAGACAGAAGTGTTCTACCTACCAAAATTTTCCTAGGCCCTTTTTCCATATAGTATGCATAAGGATAGGTGTACTGTAGGGTATACCTGCACTGTAGACAAGAAAACAAAATTAACATTATTAATTACACAGTGTTTCTATACTTACAATGAACTGCACCTTAAATTTAAATATACATTTGATGTTTAGTTTAAATGTTGCATAATTTTCTTTTTAATAAAAACAGCATAAAATCTATAAAAAAATAAAACAACTTTTTTTTTAAATATGATTTTTCTATCTCAACTCTCAACCTCATCATACCAAGTAGTCAAAGTCAAAATAAAAATAAAAACTTTACATTTGAGGTTAGCTAGTTTTATTTAAAGTTCATCTAGTTATTTATTTAAATTAGAATTTTGCATAGTCTTATTAGTCTTAATACATTTAAAGTTAACTAACTTTATTTTAGCTCCTTTTAAAACCAATATGTGAAGATTAGCTGGGTTAAGATCATTTGGAGTTTAGCTAGTTTTATTATGAATTATTTGAGTATGTGTATGAAATTCTACGTTGTCATCTAACTGTTGTGCAGAAAGGTTCACTTCTGTCTAGACTGCTTACTAATGACAAAACCAGGCTTGTCAAAAACCTATGGGGCACAATTGCCCAGCGCCAGCAGGTTTGGCTGGCGTAAAAAAATGGGTCAACTACAAGACTAGATCAACTTGTTAGCCCGTTCAACAGACACACACAAATACACCTGCCTTTTTAAGAAGGCTGGCTGCACGCAGCAGGTACTGCCAATCAATCCATGTTCCCTGGTTGTTCATCACTTTCTCTTGTGTCCTTGTTGTGATCTTGGCAGTGGTGGTCTCCTCAAGCTGCAAGCTCTTGGCGTGGTTCTCCCACTGTGCGTCAAACAAGAAACCAAAACAAAATCATTAGATTAGCACAACTAGGGAAGACTGCGCCTGGAGCAGTGGTGGAAATTGGCGCCTGCTTAAAATGTTATGTTTTCATTTGTTAATAGGCTTACATACATAGAGGTTTAGGAAAGTGTCAGTTTGGTGCTATCCAAACTTTGGTTACACTACTGGTTAACCCAGAAACGCAGTTAAAATGTACACGCATTCTTTAGGTGTGTCAATTAGGGCATTACCCATAGAAGATTTCGACCCATTAAAATATTCAGACATACTATTTGCTGAATCTGCATACTAACCAAGTAGCATGGGCAGCTCTGGAGTTTTGCTATCGTGCTGGATATGTTCCCTTTTTAATCACCCCTTCCCCACTGTAAAATGCACCATTACTTACAACAATTGTTGTAGTTAGGACTTTGGTCAAACTGATCAAGTCCCAACTATGTATTGAAAAGTTTGATATTTATTAAAATTGTATATCTTTGTTTTTACTTATTTTTTTTCTATTTGTATGCCTATTAAATGCTGAGGCAAAAAGTGAAAAAAAAGGGATATTTAGCTGAGGCGATTTCTGGGTAGGCCTTAGTGTGGGCCTTACTGTAAATGTTTTCAAAACAGGAGACAGTATACCGTGACCAGGTGTTTTATAGAAATTTCTAGATACCCCCCAGCTAAAGTCTTGAAAATAATGCCAATACAAAGGCATAAAAAGCTTACTCTTTAGATATGTGTAAAAGAAGGGGCAACATTGTGTGGGGCAAACACATGCTAGAGGGTTTCCCAGAGTCTACCCAGCTCTGATAGTTACTCGACACCAGATGGAAAAAAAGGTAACGACGGCTGGGCATTGTGCTATCCTTAAAATCCCTTTATATGCCATGGCCAAGAAAACATGTAAATATTGCTTCACTTGCCCTAGGGACCAATATGGCCTGAAAGAATACTTTATACATATAGGAACTCTGGCTCAACAGACCTCGCTTAGCTGACAAGGTATATAATAAATGGGTATGAGGAGAAGTTTACTCACCCTTTCATAATAAAAGAGATACTTTTTCAAGGCTTCTCTGGCTTGCACGTGGACAGACTCATTGGCAATGTTTGGATTTTCTTTATACCGGCTACATTCATAATATTCACTTCCGTGAGATTTCCAATCTGTAGATTCAAAGAAACAGACATTTTTTTTAAAGGAAAATTTGGAAAATTGTAAATCCCTAAGTCTTTTTATACACATACCAGTAAATGTTGCAAATACACATACCAGTAAATGTTGCAAACACACATACCAGTAAATGTTGCAAACTAAGTGATTTAACCCTTTCAAACCGAGTTACAGAATATTAGGTAATCAATTTATTTCCTAAATGCCGAGTTACCGAATTTTAGGTAATTGGGACATAGTGCTAAAAATAACAGCCAATCATGGTCAAATATCGCATTTGCTGTGAGATAGTCATTGCAAATGGTGGCTACCTTGAAGGATGGTCCATTTCAGTGTTTTTTTGTGATATTTTTCTCAAATTGACCATGAAAAGATATGGGAAGGGGGCATGTCCCCCAAACTCCTTGCTCTGTGGAATTTTCTACATGTTCTTGATGAAGAAGATACTTAATTTGACAAAACATACAGAATATATAAGGTAAGGCCCTTTCTTCCAAAGTTTCGACATCAAAACAATAGGCCTACTTTAGCCTTGATGAAGGCACTTAGGCTACTAGCACTTTACTAACCCTTGTATGTTTATCTTTTTTTTTGCCAGGGACGTCAGGTATGGGGGCGAGTTAGCTTGGGGGGGGTCAGGTCTAGTAGGGTTAATATAAGATATTTCTTTTTTTTTTTTTAATAATGTGTTTGTGTTTTTAATGTGAGATTTTTTCAATGTTGTGGAATAGAAAAAATGGTGTTCTAGAAAGTTAAACAATTATCTCCAGTGGATGTTTTTTTTTTTCTAGAAGATACTTTTGAATGGTATTCCAGAAATTATCGCACCTTCTATTAAAAGCCATTATAAGGGTATGCAATGCATTACGCTGGCATATTGAAGGTCGTGGGTTCAAATCCTGGTGAAGATCAGGATTTTTGTTTTCAGGGTCTAGATGGCGTCCCAGAGTTTACACAGCTCTGATGGGTAATCGGAGAAAAGTAAAGGTGGCTTGGCATTGTGCTAGTATCCTCTAGTATGCCCTGGCAACATCAAACTGATGATTGCTGCTTCACCGGCCCAATGGGTCTATTTGGTCCAAAGGGATTGCTTTTACTTTGAGGGTGTGCAAAGTTATTTCTACCAGCTGTTTCATACAGAACTTTATCCCTGATATTATCATCAAATATGTACAAAACGGTATTAACTTGAGAGCTTTTACAGTGATACTTTGATGCCGGAATTGCTTATGTTTCTCCAGGTGTCGGGGGTCATTCATTCAAGTAGTCCATTGACTAGACTAGGGGTCGGGAACCTATGGCTCGCGAGCCAGATGTGGCTCTATTGATGGCTGCATCTGGCTCGCAGACAAATGTTCGATTATAAAAATGTTTCCTTAGACTCATTTGATATACATATTAATTGCATTTGAATATTTCATTCTACATATGAGATGAAGTCTACTGCAGCTCAGCATCCGAAGTGGTGAAGGAGATAAACTCTGCTGACCTAAAAGACATAAAAATAGCAACCCTGCATTTGAATTTTTAGTTTTAAACATAATGTATGGCTCTTACAGAATTACTTCTCAAAATATGTGGTGTCCATGGCTCACTCTCAGACAAAAAAGGTTCCCGACCCCTGGACTAGACTAAGAAAGCCACACAAACATGTGAACAATAACATTCAGTGTGTAGAAAGAGATGTGTTGGGGTTTGTACTCACCTCCTAAACACATCCAACAAAAGTCATACTTGCATTCAGGGCATTGCTGGTGAGCAAGAACATGAGAATGAAGGTAACATCAGTGTAATGAACATTATTAAATGCAGTGTTAAGTAAATAATGACATTGTTTTGTACCAAGAATTTTACTTAGAAGTTTTTTTTAAAAACACCTTCTAATCAGATTAATCAAACTCACCATATGATTACAGCCTCCATTCTTCTCAATACACACATGGCACTTGGGACACTGGAGGAGAAAGTATATAAAGTTTTAAAAGTAAAGTATATGATGAAGTATATAAAATATATGATGGATATAAAGTATAAGAAGTATATAAAGTATATTCTTCTTCTTCTTCTATTAGCCAGTCTGCAGAGCTGTTTGCTCTCTTGCAGTCAATGCCAGACAAACATATTTACAGGTCTTTTTCAGTTGTTCAATGCTGCTATATAATGTGTTGGTAAAGGTAGGTTGAGGGGAGTTAGGTGGGTGAGTTGGGTTTATTCTATTTAGGTGTGAGTTGAGTGCTATATGTCCTGTTCTCAACTGGAATATAGTGCATTGTTCTTTGCACTGGTGTTGGTAGCATGGGAATGACTGGGTGTAAAGTCGTGAAGGGGCCTGGATCCAGGATGTGACAATTCCACTGAGTATTCCCAGAATCTAAAAAAGTAAATGGCATAACTGAGTGTCATAACCATTTGGAGAGCCCAGTGGATGGCGGAGATTGAACCATAGGCCAGCCCCACCTCGGTACAACTCAGCCCTGACTCAATGCAGCCTGATCCCGGAGTACAACTCACAGGTGCTGGGCACAGAACCGAAAACTCTCTTGAACTGCGGGGTTTGAAAAAGGCTGCAAAGGAAACCCCAGAATAACAATATAAAGTATATGAAGTATATAAGGTATATGAAGTATATGAAGATATATAAAGTCTATAGAGACACTATAGACAGTATGTGGCTGACACAATAAAAAGTATACAATGACAGTCAAGAAACGAGTTCAATTTAAAAAGGTGCTGTCACATTTCGGAAAAACAATTAGCAATTTTCAAGAGAATGTGTTTGCTTTTATACTGATCTTTAGCTCAACCTTCAGAAAATTCTAAGAAATATAATATACTTTATAGAAAATATGACTCGTCTATTAAATAAAGATAAATTGCCATGTAAAAAGTCAATTTCTGTACAAATCATTTTCTGTTGAGTTAGCACCTTTTCAACTTTATTTTGCAAGTGGACTACTCAAATCATCCTAGCTGGGGTAACACTCCATTTTCTCAAAATATAGTTGACTGTTAAGTTTGATTTTGGAATTCTGTAAAGTTGTGTGTCTTTGTAAACTGAGCCAAAAAAAAGGGGGAGAGAGAGACTGTCAACCAAAAAACCAACTAACACGTAGCAGGTTCTATCCCTGCCACCAACCAACCCCTGCCGCCCTGCATGTGTTTTGGGACTAGAGGACGTAATAATCTTCTAGAGCGCTCTGAGCATGCTAAAGTAGCATGGATAGAAGCGCTATATAAATAACCATTATTATTACTATTGTTATTAAGAGAGAGAGGGGAAAAAAAGAAAGAAAGAATATTTGATATCAGAATGAGTGCAGAGAGAGAGAGAGGAAAAAAAGAGAGAAAGAATATTTGATATCAGAATGAGTGCAGAGAGAGAGAGAGGAAAAAAAGAGAGAAATAATATTTGATATCAGAATGAGTGCAGAGAGAGAGAGAGGAAAAAAAGAGAGAAAGAATATTTGATATCAGAATGAGTGCAGAGAGAGAGAGAGGAAAAAAAGAGAGAAAGAATATTTGATATCAGAATGAGTGCAGAGAGAGAGAGAGGAAAAAAAGAGAGAAAGAATATTTGATATCAGAATGAGTGCAGAGAGAGAGAGACTTACATCTTTGGTGTGGGCACTAATGTAGTTGGCGGTTTCTGAATCATCTTCACATTTGGTTAACCACCTCTTGATGACGTCACATTCAGTGGGTGCGTGGTAGGCGATACCACATTTAAAGCTAAAATGGTTATCAGAGGCAATGAGAGAAAGTTATTAACTGAACTGCACCAGGAGATTCACTATAACCAACATAAGATAATAGATTGACTAAAATAAAAAAGGAATATATTTAAATAAAATTCTTTTTTTTTTTACAGAGAGCATTCATCAATGTAATATGGTGATCCGAAGGTTCTGGGTTCGAATCCTGGTGCAGGTTAGGATTTTTTCCCAGGACTCAAAAGTGTCCCCGAGTCTACCCAGCTCTGATGGCTACCTGATGTTGGGGTAACGTAAAGGCAGCTGGGCATTGTGCTGGCTACACATCCCCTTGTATGCTGTGAAACTGAATGCTGCTTCACCAGCCCTATGATCAGTTTGGTCCGACGGGTACTTTACTTACTATAGTCATTAAAATAGTTACACAAAGAGGTCAAAGTTACCCAAAAAGGTCAAAGTTACCCAAGCTGCATAGTTTTAAAAGTCGAATGACTAGATGTAGTTTACAAAAATTATAGTTTATAACAGAAGTAATTCATTGAAGCTAACTCTACAAACCAGAAGGTTGCCTTGCAGGACTGGCATTCTACTTTCTTGGCTTTAGGCTCTTTAGCTTTAATGATGACTGAGCAATCGACGCCTGGACAGAACCGTAAGTTTGGGTGAGACTGTACATGAAAAAAAAAAAGAAATATCGCTTAATACAGAAACCGCAACAAGGTAAACTTGCATACAGCTCGCAAGGGAGACTTAAAAATAAATCCAAGAATAGTTCCTTGTAGAGTTTACAAGCATTCAAATTGTGACAATTTTTATTTCTTCTAAACTTGTTTGGGTAACACCTTCACACAATTATTGTGTATGTATTGTGGCAGCAAATGAAGGCCAGAATCCGTAACAACAAAAAAATGTTAGAAAAATTATATTTTTCTAAAATGTTCAAAATTATAAAGTAACAAAGTAACATCCCCTAGTATGTCGTGGCCACAGAATCTTGTGAACGCTGCTTCGCCGGCCCTATGGATCAAATTGTCCGACAGGATACTTCTCCTTTTTTTTTTTGTAAAGCAGAACTGCTTTATTTTTTACGCTTAACATTCTTGCAAAAAAAAAAAACAGGCTAAATTAATGATAGTCCAAACATGAGCAATTCGTCACCATTAAAAATTCTTTGGGAAAAAAAAATGAAATTTGACTTATACACATTGTATAAAACCATGCCTGTCAGATGATAGGATGGGGGAGAAGGGGAAGAAAAATATTGTTGACTTGCTTGATTTTTTTTTAAATGCCCTTTTTTCTTATCATGAACCTTAACAATATCTAATACCCCCCACGCACAACGAATAAAGAGAGAGAGAGAGAGAGAGAGAGACGTGGAGTTGGATAGAAACAAAAGAGAGAAAGAGGAAGAAAGGAGCATTTATAAACCTCCAGGTGTGTTCAATGTTACCTTGATGAGATCATTAAAAGAAAACTTGGAATATTTATCTCTAAGTTTGGGATGACTTAGAATTTCACATACAAAGTCTTCTGTCACCAGGACTGGACACTCTTTAGCCATACACTCAATTCCTGAATAAAAAGGTGAAAAAAAAAATTTGATTACCAAAGTATATCAGGCAAGAAAAGAATTTATAAATGCACCAGCAGAGTCAAATTAAAAAACAGATGATAATAGACTGACTAAAATAGATTACTCCCATGTTTATGGGGCACTAAGGCAAAGCGGCAGCACATTTGACTGGCGTTCTGAAGGTTCTGGGTTTGAATCCTGGTGAAGGTTAGGAATTGTTCCTGGGACTGGAGGGTGTCCCTAAGTCTAGCCAGCTCTAATAGGTACCTAACATTAGTTGGTTGAAGTAAAAGCGGCTGGGCATTGTGCTGGCCACACATCCCTAGTATGCGGTGGTCACAGAAACCAGTGAACGCTGCTTCACCAGCCCAATGATCAATTTGGTCCAAAGTGTACTTTTTTCTTTACAGTGTGATCTTATCATGCCATTTGCATTTATTTTCTACTTTGACTCTTTGTATCATATCTCAAATCCTACGGACACTCAGTTTGTATAGAAGATTATTACCTCTAACATGTACACACCATAACATGTACATCACTCATATCCTACGGACGCTCAGTTTGTATAGAAGATTATTACCTCTAACATGTACACACCACAACATGTACATCACTCATATCCTACGGACGCTCAGTTTGTATAGAAGATTATTACCTCTAACATGTACACACCATAACATGTACATCACTCATATCCTACGGACGCTCAGTTTGTATAGAAGATTATTACCTCTAACATGTACACACCATTACCATCAAAGAAATGACTAAAAAAGAAAAAAAAAGAGATACAACTGCTACCTGTGGTGATTCCGTCCTGAATTTGGATTTGAAAATGCATGTCCCAGCAATCCCTGCAAAACAAATGGCCACAGGCCACACCACAAAACCTCTCCTTTGAGTATTCTACACAGCACACTGAGCATAAAGGCCTGTATCCCATTAAATTGTCCTGAAAGGGAAAAATAAAATAATCAATACAATTTTATTAACATAGAATATTACTAAGTAGATATTTAAAGCTTAAAAACACATTATTTTAATATTTACTTCCATTAAACATTTTTTAGACCCCTACTGTTTTACGTTTAAATTAGGTCGGTTAATGCTACATTTTTTTGCTTTGTTCTGTATTTATAAAGTTTTAAGATTATTTATTAGCTTTATATTTTTAAGCCTAGAGATTGTATCTGTGTTGTTTGTTGTTCAATGTTAAATGCACTCTGAGCTCACATTATGTTTGTTGGCAGCGCTATACAAATATAATTATTATTATTAGTTTTGGTGCCACTGATTTTGTTTTCATTTACATTGCCAATAAGGTGGTTATACATATGTAGTGTGCTACATAAATAGTATGTAGCACATTCTCTCTCAGAATTCACAAAATTCATTTTAATTTCATATATAATAAATGCAGCCTATCCACCCCAATGTTATATTATATGCAAACTAAAAAAACAGTTGTAAAACTTACATGTCTATGTCGACTGGCCAAGTGGCTTTCAATCAAATATTCAGTTGGATTTCGTTGATAACTGAAAAGAATACATAGTGTAAAAGAAAAATACTGAATTTCAGATGAAGCTTTTATCAAACATCTTGCTCCATTTATAGCATATGTACATTATTCAAAGCAATATACTTGCATTGACCTAACATCATTTTTTTTTCATTTTAATGCTATCATTATGCATACATTAAAATATCGCTTGTCTAGCAAAAACCCTATTAATAAGCATAGTATTCCCTTTAAGAGAAATTGAAAGATTATAAATAAATAACAAAATGTATTAAACAACAAATTAAATCAGTTTAAAAAATTTGTTTCAATATATTTGCAAGGGGGTTTATAGCTTTAGTATCCACTAAATGTGAGATTTTTATTGACAGGGGTTAAAAACTAGACAAACATATATATGGTTGGAAATTTTGGTTAGAAAGTAATTTCTAATCTACAGATTTCATTAGTGCTGAGTAAGTTACTTGGAATTCATCTTACTTGTCAATAATCTCTTCCTTATTCCAATTATGACGAAGCAGCAACATTTTAGCCATTGATGGATTTACCTTAAAAGTAAGCGAAGATGAAACATTCATCAGTATTAAACAAATGTAAGAGGAAAACAATGTATTTCACCTTTCCTTATGAAAAAATAACATTAATAATTTAACCTGTAAGTTATCAGGATTGTGAACTGACAAGGTAAAAAGTTACCCTGTTAAACAATGTTGGTGTGTAAATCTAGCAAACCAGCTTTTGCCAATTTCCTTCGCCAATGCTAACAAATGGATTGTGTGGCCAGCATAATGTCCAACTGCCTGTACATTTTTCCCTTAACTAAACTCAGGTACCCATCAGCCATGGATAGACACAGGGACACCCTCCAGACCCAATGTTTTTTTAACTGGTATAGAGCGATTGCAATCACGTGACAAAAAGCGCATGCTGTTTGTTTACTTTGTCTAGTGGTGAAAAATGGCAGCTGCATTACTATAGCCGTAAGAAGTTTTATTTTAAATGTGATCCTTTCAACAATATAATGTAAAACATATATAAAACACTGTCAAGCGATGTAAATTAACATTTAAAGCTAAAATTTAAACTATTAAAAATCAATGGAAAAGGTTCCGTAAGTGCCGAATATTTAATTGAAGATGTCGATTGTCGAAAGTTAGCCTATCTTAACTTACTAGGCCTATTTAAAAGTAAAGCAAAATGTACAATGTTTCAAAAGAGCTATTGAACAACTATAAAAAGCCTAAAATCTTGTTTATTTCGTGGACAGACTACTAAGGACTAGTATCACAGTTAAATATCAAGACTTATAATGGTAACTAATTCCTTATATTTTGGGTTTAAAGTACACATGGTAAGGAAAAATGTTTATTTCTCATTAATGCCATTCAAGATGGCTGCTATTTACACAAGTATGTCACTAAAAAACCTAAGCCACGCCTACTGCAAACGCTCTATAGGACCTGAAACTTTCAGAATGGAATCACTGCTGGCTTTAGCCACCATGTCAAAATGGGCAAGGAATGGGTTGCCTGAACAAACTAAGAAAATCAAAAACAACATTTAAAACACTAATCAAAATGAAAGACTAGACTACAGATGGGCATATGATGCATTAATCTTCTGTATAGAAGAAGCATCTATAACAGAAAAGAAGATAAGATAAAAGCGACAGTCCAGTGGTTTGAGGTTTTATACCAAATCTGATTTATGCAAAACACAGTCACAGATGATAGTATCCAGGACAGTAAACATAGATTCACCCAGCTGTTTTCAATGACTGCATCAGCGGATTATAAAAAACTGGACTGTTTTACAAGGAATCTTCCAATTGTGATGATGTAATCCTTTGAAAAAACATAGAGCTAGATAACAGTTTTAAAATATATATTTATATTTAAAGAAGCCACCAAAACAAAAACAAAAGAACCACTGAAAGACTTCCAGAGTAATCACTCTCCTTTGTTTGAGCATTTTTTTTTATATGCTAGCATTAAGTGCATGGTTTTCCAAATTTTCTAAATTTAACTTTCAAATTCCATAAATCGTACATGAAAGTTAAAACCACTGCCTTGGCAGTAATAAAGACATTTCCAGCAGTTGAAATATGAATAAAAATGTTCCCTACATAGAAAGGTTTAACACATCATTAAAATAAATAATCTTGTGATTTTTCACATTATTCATACATTGTAAAGTGCATTTTTCACAAAAATGACTGACGCACTTATTATTTAAAAGTTGAAAAAGTGACTGTGTTCACTGCAGTAACTCAAAGAATATTCTTGCCAAATTTTATGTCATTCTGTCCAGTATTGATTATGCAAAACGTACAAACATACCCACAAACCAACTTTCATAGAAATATAATTAGTAAGTTAGCCTTAGATAAAGTTTTAATTTTAAAAATCATGAAATCATTTTATCCTTCATCATTTGACTAAACCAGAGCAATTAATGGAATTAAATAATTTGAAATCCTAAACAATGACAAACCTTTAATTTAGTGCATAAGGCTTCAATTTCTTCATTAAGCATCTTTTCTGCATCTATCAGTTGAAGTGGCTCGTATTCAAAGTATTCTGGATCATCTGTCTTACTTGGGCAGTCGAGTCCTAGGTCATCCGATGTATCCTCATAGTAACTATGATCAATGTCCTCATCCATTTCTTCAGAAGAATTGCCATCACTACCTAGAGACGAGGCCTCTGACATGTGACTCAGCTGGCGAGTGATGTCGCCAGACATTGTGGTCAAAGTGTGATATTGTAACAACTGTTTTTTAAACAATCAAATAAAACACACAAATTAGACATATCATTAATTTTAATACCTCTTGCTTATTTGAATTGTGTGATTATTTATGATGTAAATACCAACCTAAAGGCTCTAGGCTATTCTATAGACTATAGAGATATAGATTAGGTTTAGTTAAAGTAATGACAAACTATTATTACTAATAAACATTATTACTATAGGCATAGTATAGAGTATAGGCCTACTGTCTATACTAGGCCAGGGCCTAGGCCTTCTTCTATTACTACTATTAGGCTACTAATACTCTTACAAAGTAAACCTGGCTGACATTGGTTTCTAACTTAGACTTTATTTAAATATTTAAGTTACTAATAAAAATTATAAATTTAAAGGCTAAGACCAGACCAGACTGATTATACAGTTATACACTGTTTAACGGTGTTTATACAGTGAATTTACATACTAGCAAGCTAGTGTAATTTTTTAGCAAGAATGTCAAGAACTGGACCCGCACATATTATTTTGAATTTATTAGGCTATTATTAAATACACGACGTTCTTTATAAATTAACGAAATCAGTAACAATAAATGTCAGAGCAGATTTAAAATAAATGAAAATGTTTCTTAGTTCTAAGCCAACTCTAGTAAAGAGACTATAGGACCTATCTCTGATTCATTGTTTATGTTTTGTGAAAATGACTAGCTAGACTCTAGATTCTAGATCTAGTCTAGGCCTAACCTAACGAATATAAAAAAGCCAATACGCCTATTATTCATAATTAAAGTAGCAAAATAAAATGTTCAGTATAAAAAATTCTAATAGATTTTACCAATATTTAAAATTAATTACTTTTTTTTACTGAGAGAGAATATTAAATAATTGTTTTAAAAAAAATTCACACTATTCCGATGGTAATGTTTAACAGTTTTTAGTCAACAAAGACTTTCGCCATTCCCAGGAAGTGACGCAGAGGCGTTTCCTTTCTTTATCTAAAAAAGAAAAACATTCGATGAGTGACAATGCGACTAACAAATAAAAACGTTTTTTTATTATTCTATATTAAATTATAAAAATAAATTATTTTTGGATGCATAAATATATATGTATTTGTTTTAAATACAGACTTTTATTCCTTAAACAGCAATGTAGGCCTACAAGTTAAAAAATCAATAAGCCTATGGCCTATAGTAGCTATAGATATGCCGCTATGCCTATAGGCTATGCCGCTATAGGCTATTTATCAAATGACGGATATAGGCTAATAGGCCTAATAACGCTAAAATAAAAAAATATATGTTAGACCTATACGTCGCCTATCTTTATATCCAGGCCTATTATAAAGCTTAGAACGCAATTATCTGTTCCGCAAACAGTGGCAGCAGGCAGCATCTATAACATAGCCTATGCTCAGTGCCGTTGAAAGGGATTTGGGGGCCCGGGGGGGGGGGGCTTGGCCTCTTTAGGGGCCCCTGCATTTTGACATTCGACATTATAACATGAGATAAAAACGATTCGGACACTCCTTTGGGGGCCCCCATCAAGTAGGGGCCCGGGGGGGACTTTCGAATTCGGACCCCCCTCCCCCTCCCATAGCTACGCCACTGCCTTTGCTATAGGATAATAAGCCTACCCCATGTCCCCATGCCGTATACTTAATTCCTTCCCAGAAGGCACACTCTGTCGTATCGACGGCGAAAAGAACGTATTTTCCACGTGTTTTCGTGGTTTCCACGCTTTTTTTTTGCCGTCCATACGACGTGATTGCTGGGTTTGTGACAGTTCTGATAACGTTTGGTTAATTTTAGACCCAATAGCTGTCAACCTTTAAAAACCAATTGGCCTTATAAAGTAGTAAAGTAGTAATGATAGCCTACATAAGTCATTAAACTCTAATTTAGAAATAGGCCTACAACCCAATAACAACCTGTTGCAAAGCTCAGTTCAACATAAAGAGAAAAACACTTTCCTTGTCCCTTATGCGAGAACAAATGCATATAAGCCTAAGTAGCCTGCCTACTCTTTCTTCTCGAGTGGCTTTCGGGCATGGAATGGACTGGAAAACCAGTAACTTAACATCATTTAAAACTTTAATAAAAATGCAAGACTAGACTCGGACCACGGATGAGCGTAGGACGTAATAATGTTATTTATAGAAGGAGCGTCTGTAATGCATAAGAATAAGAATTATAATAAAACCTTTAATTTGCATGATGCATGATTTAACTCTCTTATTCAATTTAGCCTAAGTCACTAAATTAAAATATTTTCTGTCTTTGTGTGGGGGATTTCCCGAAACTGTGGCGTCGACACAATTCAGCATGTGAAGAAAATCGTAGAATGGAAAAAAAATTGTAAAATTGACCACGAAAAAAAAAAAACCGAAACGACATTTAATAGGCCTACATTTCTTTACTTACCCGCAAATAGATAACGATACGATTTTGGTAGGTAGGCAAATTACGATTATTTGTTATCAAAAAGCCTAGTTAATCAATAGGCCTACATTATAAGCCATTTTATTTCAAGGAGTAAAACCTCATCTTATCTTATTATTTTACAGACGCCCATTTTTTTTAAAGAAGAGTAGGCCTATAGCTTTAAGCGTCCTAGGTCTGAGTGTAGTCTTGCATTTTGATCAGTGTCTAAAACGATGATAATAAGTTATATAATAAGACTCGAACCACGGATGAGCGTAGGACGCAATAATCTTCTTTATAGAAGGAGCGTCTCTAAGTGTAATGTATAAGATAAGATAAGTATTTAAAAGGGGAAAAATCTGTTTAGGCCTATCTACTTATCTATAGATTAGCATAGACATAATATTTACATTGAAATTGTATTTACATTTCGTTTATTTTTAAGCTCACCTTAAGAGGAGGGGTACAATGGCTTACTTAAATCAGTTACTGGTGCTATTTCTGAAGAACTTTCTGCTCAGAATTAGAAACAAGCCGTTCGCGGAAGTCATTGGCCTTGCGCTGGCCATAGCTCTGATCGTCTTGACGCGAATTCATAACCACCCGCTGCCCGTCCACTCGTCCATCCGGACGTACAACATCTCCACGCCAGTTGAGGTCAACGTGGGCAACCGCGGCGGGTCATACGTCGGCTACTCAGGGCACGTGCTGATAGGGTACGCCCCGCTGAGCAAGGCGTCGGAGCAGCTCATGAAGAAAGTTCGAGAACTGTTTATAGGCTACGGTCTGCCCAGCAACGTGACTGATGGTACGGCCATTTTGTTTTTTAAATTAACTTTTTCATTGTTGGGGTTTAGAATGATCTTGATTCAATCCGGGGCGCTTGTAAATGAACCATTAGGGGTGGTTGAGGGATGAAATCAGCGGATGAATATGTTTATTAAATCATACGGTCATTGTTCATGATTGTTGTGTTTTATAATAAGATTTGGCCTATTGCTGGTTGTACTCTGGACATAGTCTTGGAATTATCACACGAGCGGTTGTGTGGTTGTTGGTCGCATCCAGGATTGATTGTTGAATTATTGCATGGTTGTTGTTGGTATAATGCTGGATTGGTTGTTGAATGTTTTTATTACATGGTTAATGTTGGTTAAATGCTGGATTTAATGTTGGATGTTTTATCGCATGGTTAATGTAGGATTGTTGTTGTTGGCTTCCATTAGAGACGTCGAAATTTACTGTGCCCTTGGGGAGTGTGCGCTCCTGGCCTTGCAGGTTGTGCTGTGGCTGTACACGCCAACACGCGAGTGATAGTCTTTGTTGCACCTCTGGCACAAGAAGGCAGAATTGGTCATTGGCTGGTCTCTTCCCTTCCTTCTGGTGCACTTCTCGTCAGCGAGCCGTTGCAAGTTTCTTTCTCCTGCTTCCAGCCCGGAGGTCAGCACTTGTCTCCAGCTGGACCTGTCCTTGGAAAGTTCCTCCCAGCTGTGTCCATGGCTAGGGCTTTCAGGTCTCTCTTGCAGACATCCTTGAATCGGAGGTGGGGCAGGCCCGCAGCCCTTTTTTCTGTGGCTAGTTCTGATTATAGGATGTCTTCGGGTATTCTGCCATCCTCCACACAGGAAGCAGTAGTCACCGGTTATAAGCCACCCGCTCAATTAGCTTAGAGCTGGCGCCAGGGACTGCTTTCGACGGTGGAAATGTTGGTTTAATGCTGGATTTATTGTTGAATGTTTTTTATCACATGATTAATAGGCCTATTTGTTTATTACTGGATTGTTTGTTGGATGTTTTATCACATGATTCATGTTGGTTTAATGCTGGATTTATTGTTGAATGTTTTTTTATCATATGGGTAATATTGGTGTAATACTGGATTGGATGTTGAATGTTTTTTTTTTATCGCATGGTTATAATGTTGGTTTAATGCTAGATTGGTTGCTGCGTTAATCGCTAGGGTAATGTTGGATTAATTGTTTGGTTTATCGCATGATAATTTTTGTTTGAATGATGCATTTTTATTATTTATATTTTTTGGTTTATCGAACAGTGATTGGTATTTGAATACTAGACTGATTGTTGGCCTTATTAATAATGTGTATCTGACAAATATGTAGAGATTTTGAACCACCCAGAACTAGACACCTATACACAGGCACACACAATCATACACACATACACTAACATACACACACACATGTTCGCATGCACACATAATATAGACACACAAACACACGCACTCACGCGCACACGCCCCCTAGGCTGGAACTAAAACTTTGTGTTCTTTCAGTTCAAATGGTTGGGTTTCACTCAGAGTTCTCCATGATGGAGTACGTGGAAAAGTTCCCAGACGCCCTCACGCACGCGTACGTCTTCACTCCAATCACCGCCTACTCCGCTCACCTTCCTGAGAACCTCAAGGTCATCATTCGCCCCGTCTCCAGATTTGATTGGATGGCGTGGGAGAAAAATCCGGGTAACTTTTTTGCATGCAGCCAATAGTTCGAGGCGCAAATGTTAAATGAGATAAGAAACGCTTTGAGATAAGATATTAAATAACTATATTGATAACAACAACAACAACAATATAGTATAGTGGGCCATCCATATATGACTTACTCGCTGAGGTTGTGAGGGTGGTTGGATTTAAGGATGCGTACATGCAGAAGGTGGGTCGTAAGCTTCAACTGATTGCTGACGTGTGCACCCATCTATGTATACGCCTATAGCCTACGTAACACTTCATCGAGTAGATCAGGGTTCGGCAACATAAGAAACGCGTGCCAGACTTTTCACGCAGAGCGATTTTCAACGGCACGCGGAAGACCAACCCCCAAAAAAGTCTCTTGAGTGCTAGAGCGTAATGACTTTTAAAGCTGTTGGCACGCCAACTGAATTAGAAATTCCTGCTTCGGCACACTATTATCAAACGGCTGCTGACACCTGGAGTAGACGACTGGTTGAAATTACAAAGATCAATTAAGATCTTATAAGTTTACCGACGTTCCTTCTAGATAGAAGATTATAACGTCCACTAGGCCCAAAACTCCTGCAGGGCGACAGGGATCCGTCGGTGGCAGGGCTAGAACCCGCGACCTGTCAGTTGGTTTTTGGTTGACAGTCCGGTGAACTAACCGCTGGACCAGCCGGCTTCACCACACAATTGTATAATAAAAATACAAATATTTGTATTCATCATTCAATGATATGATTACGTTTAGGCTAAGTGTGTGCATGCATTTGAAATAATATAGTGTACTTAAAAAATAAAAATAAAATTGTTTAAAATTACTAGAGTCGATCTAGATCTAGAAAACGATATCAATAAATGATTATATTTTTTTACTAGAACAACTTCTAAAAGTAAAGAAACTAAAAGTTAGGTGTACCTCACCGTGTAGTCTGTGTTTCAACATGACCAATTGATAAATATTTAGGCAGCGCTCAAGAACATTAAATTTTTATCTTCTAAAGTACAATATTTCTTTTATGTACGGGTGGGGGCTGTTCTACTGGCAGTAGCGTAGCCAGAGGGAGCGACCGCTCCCTCATCGCATATTTTTGTTTTTCCAATGATAAAAAAGTGGTGCCTTCTTTTATTAAGAATAAAAAAGTGACATCTTTTCAATAAAAGAAAAAGAGGTATTTTTGGGGCCTTTTTCATGCATAAAACTTGGTGACCTATTGAGAAATTTGGAAAAAAGTTGGCCATTTTAAATGATAAAAGAAAATGAATGTGTCTTTGAGTGACTCTGTAAAGGTAACTTGTTTTTTTTTAATATGACAATGTGTGTGTGACCATCCATAGACTATCGCAGTGCAGGTGAGTTGTATGTCATGAAGCTGCTCGTGGAGGCCTTCTCCAGCTCCTGGACCCAAAAGACGCACCAGTTCAAGGTGTACACCCGGGAGGTGTGGAAGGAGCCCGTCAGGAAGGATCCCATCCTGGGCAGGCATATCGTCAACCGCGTGGCCACCTACATCACCTTGCTGACCACCATCATCGTCGGACGCTCCGTGTATAACCTGGCCAAGGAGAGGGAGACTAGAATACGTGTAATACATTTGATTAACAATTATACTCGGGTTAAATCCCCCATATACTCTATAAATAAGCTTACCCCTTATACTTATTAAATACTCATTATACCCATTAAATCAGCTGTATACTCATTGAATAACCCCATTTTACTCATAAATAGCCCCGTATATTCAATAAAGCAATCCCATGCTCATTAAATACTACTTATACTCATTTAATTATTCATTGCTTACATGCTTAGTTCCTTTGGTTATTCGTGGAATGTAGGGCCTCCACAACAAGCTCTCTAGCAAACTCTATTCTGGGAAACCTTTTTTACTTCACCACATTAAAGGTTGCATTATACTTATTTAACATAGAGGCTAATTACTTAATATTTCGTATGCCTCATACCCATTACATGCCCCTTAAAATCGTTAAATACTCCTTATACCCATTAAAGACTCTTTTTACTCATTAGATACTCATTATACTCATTAAATACTTAATGCTCTGTGCCGACACAGTATTTAATGTATATTGTTTTTTTGATAAGACTAATGAGAATCGAATGGTTAAACTATTAGGAGATTAGGAGATTATTATTATATTAAATAGTTATAAAATAGTCATTAAATATTTTAAGTAATCTTTATCAGATCTGTACATTACAATATTGTTTTAAATGCACATAATACGTCATTGTTTTATTTAGGTAAATACCAGATCTAACGTCATCATAATTTCTACGGGGCATCATAATATCTTAGTCGTCCTAATATCAGCATCATCGTAATACCAACCACATCATCATAACATCGTCATCATCATATCAACATCATCATTATATCGATATAAGCTTAATCATCTTATTGATATCATCATCATTCCAACATCATCATATCAATATTATCATCATATCAACATCATCATCATATCACCAACACCATCATCAGCGGCATCATCATTACATCAGCATCATTATCCTATTAACATCATCATCATGTCAACATTATCATTATATCTACTTTATATTGATTTATCTACGTCACCTTCGAATTATCGACGTAATCATCATATTTAGGACATCACCCATTCACAGGGCACAATTTCTAGGATTTATAAGTACAAAGCCTCTTAAAATTTGTACAATTATTCTTCTCTGTTAATAAAAAAAAATATAAAACAGCACACTATATTGGCCCAATATTGATACATTATTTAAATCTTGGCCAAATGTTGGACCGGTATTGGGCAAATAAAGTGTGATGTTAGTACGTGTCTCTGTGTGTATGATTGTTATTTTCACATTATCATAAAGTGCTATGTTAGTATGTGTCTCTGTGAACTCCCACAAAATCAGGTTTCCATGGCCAACATTGGCGTCGGCTGCGCCACCTACTGGCTGTCGTGGTACATCTGGATGTTCATCATATTCAACGTTGCCACGGTGCTGCTTGCCACCGTCATGATCGTCCCGCTGTTCAGCGACGAGCCCATCTTTCTGCTCACCTCGCCGGGGCTTGTCTTCTTCCATTTCTTCACCCTGTCGGCCTGCCTGCCCGCCTACTGCATTCTGGGCAGCGTGCTGTTTCCGGAGCGTGAGTCCTCGGTCAAGTGATGTGCCCACCCTCCCTTTTCAATAACGGAAGAGACATCGAACGGAATGTGCGACCGCTCTTTGAAACAAATTTTAAATGAATAGGACTGGAAAGTTCCGTAGTTGTATATAAATCAAAATGGCTGCGACATAGCCTACTTTAATGAAAAATGCATGCGATAAGAAAATGTGACATGGTTGTCTAGAGACAGCGCGTGCGGGATCGACGTTTAGAAGGTATTAGTTTGGATCCAGGTTAAAGCTGAGTCTACTAAGCTACTATTGGGCACAATTAGTTGGGGGGGGGGGGGTCGAAGCAAAATCGGCTGGGCATTGTCCTGGCCACATAATCCCTTTTGTATGCCTTGGCCACGGAAACAGTGACCGAATTGGCCTGAAGTGGTTACTTTACTTACTTTATTTTTTATTTTGAGGTGGCACAATTTTATATTATTAATGACTTTAATGTTTATTTTAATATTTATGTAGACTTAGCAATTTTAAAAGAAAAATGTATTGAAAGCCGGCGCAGATATTTTGCCTTGCATGCTAACATCCGTATTTGTGGGATCATTTCAAAACGTGGTCGCACATTCTTTACAATATATTCTGTATATGTTTCTTTTATCAGATGAAAGTAAACAATAAGTATCAAACAATATTAAATGCATTTATCTATGTATCTTTTTTTGCATCAATCTTATCTCATTTACCTTACCCGAGTAATAACCAAGTTACCTACCTACTTACTTACCTACCTAATTTCTAGCTACCTAGTTAAATACATATTTACCAAGATTTCCAGCTACCTAGTTCGCCTGACGTACCGAAAATCCTTTGTTCGAATCCTGTAGAAGGCTAGGATTTTTTCCCGGGACTGGAGGGTGTCTTTGAGTCCAGCTCTGATGTGTACCTGACATTAGTTGGGGTAAAGGCGGCTGGGCAATGTGCTGGCCACACATCCCATAGTATGCCGTGGCCACAGAAACTGGTGAACGCTGCTTCACCGGCCCTTTGATGAATAATTATCATTTGGTCCGACGGGTAATTTACTTTTACTTTACTATTTTAAATACCTAGAATTACTTACCAACGTCCATTTAGGATTATATTATGCGGAATCAAAGATGACACTGAGCCTATTTAGAACTAACGTCTTACATTTTCCAATACTTTAATGAGCTTAATGGGCCCGTAGCAACAAAACCATCGTAAATATTTACGATGGTCTTGGTAGAAATGTACCTGCTTTATCCCTTCTTCTAAGCCCTGTACATAACCTACCTATATACTTATCTATCAGCCTAAATACCTAATTATTTTACATCCTACTAGCCTACCTACCTATCCACCCACGTCTTAGCTACCTACCTTCAGACCTACGTAATTCTTATCACAATCTACCTAGCGACATACCTACCTACCTAGCACTTCCGGCATACCTACAAATATACTCTCTATCTACTTATTGACCGATCTATCCATTTCTCTATCTGTTGGTTGGTCTAAGTCTAAGTCTAAGTTGGTCATTTATTATAATGTCTACTGCCCCCCCCCCCCCCTCGCATGTTTATCAATTTTAGTCCCTTTTGTCAGTGGGGTGACTAGGGAGAATGGGCGTAGGAGGCTAATGGTGTCTGAATCGGGATGGCACCTGTCTAAAATGTTAGTTTTCATTTAATAGTTAGCTTACATAAGCAGGGCGTATACCTGGGTAGATCGTTCAAAGTTTAAACTTTTAAACCATTGTCATTCTCAAATTAGAATTTTAATCAATTTCAACTTAACTTAGTTTTTGACAGGTAATTATTAATTTACTTTTTTAAAATGGTCGTTTTGACACATATCCAAACTTAGGCGCCTGGGGCGGGCGCCCCTTTCGTCTCCCACCCCTCTAGTTACGCCAGCGTCTTCTATCCCTGTCTGTCAAACTATCGGACAATACCTTTAATAACGCACACCCTAACGCGTCCTCCACATGTGAAGCTAAAGCTTGTGTGGCCATGTCCTGCTTCCTGTACGTGTCCTTATTCTACCTGCTGAGGAACATCAGCACGCTGGACAACTCCATCAATCTCCTCATCAACATCAGCTTCTTCAACGGGCTGGTCATAATCTCCATTGCCGAGAAACTAGGTAAGTCTTTTGTTTTCGTTTTTTGATTTGGTCACGGCAACAAAGTTGTTGGTTGTAGCTAAAAGATATGACATTTTTCATGAATCTAAGCCGCTCTGTCAGTCAATCAATCATTCAATTAATCAACAAATTAAGTATTAAACCAATCATAGAATAAACCAATCAATCAACAACAATTCAACCATTTAATCAGTCAACTAATCAACAATTAAATCAATCATTCAAACATTCAAGTTAAAAGAATCGATTTTAGCATCATGAATAAAAGTAAAAAATATTGTTTGCTTGAAGGTAAAGGCATCGATTTTAGCACCATGAACATCGCCCCGGCGCCCCTGAGCATCAGTCTTTTAGAGGTTGAGCTGTCCTCCTACCTGGCGGCGCTGCTGTACCTGGTCCTGGCCTGGTTCCTTTACACGTTCGTCACGAACAGGTCTCTATTCACGCGTAACGTGAGCACTGCTTGTTGCTGTTTTCTTTGTTGTGTAGTCGGTGGAAGGCTGGCTGCACTCCCAGCCCCCTGACCAACCGTGCCCTAACTGGTGGGAAATGTTTCTGAAGTTGTGGGGAAAGTCCAAAACAGAGTTCATTTCACAGCCATTGTATTTTATCTAGAAGGCTAGTGTAAGCTGTTAAACATATCATACAAGAGAGTCTAATTTAAACCAGCACTTCTGCTTGTCTATCTATCTATCTATCAATCTAACTATCTATTTATCTATCTATCTAATTGTCTATCAATCTATTTATCTAGTCATCTATCAATCAATCCATCCATCTGTCCGTTTATGATTCAATCTTTTTTTATTAGGTATGCATTTATGTATACATCTATCCATCTATCCATCAATTGATTAATCTATCGATCAATCTATGTATCGTATCTATCAAATCTACCTTATTATTCAATTGATTATCTATCCTATCTATCCTATCTATCCTATCTATCCTATTTATCCTATATATCCTATTTATCCTATCTATCCTATCTATCCTATCTATCCTATCTATCATATCTATCATATCTATCCTATCTATCCTATCATATCTATCCTCTCTGTGCTATCTATCCTATCTATTCTATCTATCCTTACTATCGCATGTAAATTAATGTGTAAATGTGTATGTCGATGGTCTATGATGAGATGATCCAAAGTAAACAATCTAACGTTAACCCATTTAATGTGTTCCACTCATTCTAGTGGTTCGCGAAGCGTTACAAGGGTACGCGTGAGTTGGACGAGTCGTCCAAGGAGTTCGCACAGTATCAGGAGGTGCCTGATGACTTAGTAGCGGCAATACAAATTGACAGGGTAAGCGAGTATACCTGTCGTGTGTATCTCAGTTTGGAAACCCTCTTTTCCATTTAACCGCAATAAGACTCAGAGTTACTATTTATTCAGAGACGCTTAGTCTGGGCCAGTATTTGTGAAAAAAAAAGAGTTTTGGTTGCTTTGCTCCCGCTCATTGATGAGTAGGCCAGTCCTGGACATGACGAATCGGGGAACCCACTTTTCCATTGATCCTACTGGTATTACAGCCAACTCGAGGGTTAGGGAACACTTTTCTAACGAACGCATGGACCCAACTCTTGGAAAACATTGGCGTTCTGATTGCTCCACATCTCTCACCAACCCATCTCAATATAGAGCATGAACTAAACTGAGAATTTGCCCTTTACTCATTTCATGATATTTACTTTAAAGACCTCAGTGTATCTATGTGCCGCCCACCCCATCCCCACCCCTCGTAGTTAGCACGCGGGTATACAGACTGTTACGACCACAATCCCCTTGTGGTCAGAGCCGTGTAAATGTTGTTGATAATTCTCGTTCGTCCTAGAGTAGACTTTGGTTATTATTTCTTACATTTCAGTATTACACGAACTCTCCTTATTGTCCTGGGCACAAACTCAGGATTTGCGTTCTAACAGTTCCTTTCCTTGACGTTGTAGTTGTAAATAAATATATATATTATAAAAAAAATATTGTAAACAATGAACAAAAATAGTAACTTGACGAGGAAGCTTCAGTGTAAATGTTGTTGATAATTTAATTCAGGTGATATGTGCAAATATATACAATATGAAGATTATATACAGTTAGAATAAAATAGTGCCAACACAAGCGTCCACTCTGTACAAAACTCTGCACAAGACTCTGTATAAACTCTAGCTTCCTAGCCTTAAATACTAGCAGAGGAGAGCGGGGAACAGACCTATTACTAGGAGGGGTGAAAATAATGGTATCACTACAAAACTCATAATAAAAATGATAGTTTTAACATTAGCTCCCCTGTACGAGAAATAGTAGACTATTCCTAGCCATTCCGAGAATTTGAGGTCGGCACGAGAGTGGATTCCTAGAACAGGCTAGGCTTCTTAGTACCGTTCACAAAACTTGCCTTGAGAGAGAGCTGTGGGTGCTATTAATATGTGACCAGGGCCCTCGAGAGAAAAAAAAGATGCCGGTACGAGATCTTTTGTGGGCCCCCCCCCCCCCAACTTTTTTTTCTCCAACACTAGTCATATCTAGATGATATATTTGTATTACATACGTTTGAAAAATCAGGAATCTTTTCAAAAGGTCTGTGGATCATTTTGTGAAACTGTCATAAGTGTAACCTTTTACCATTAGAGTGTAATAATTTCAATCATAGCCTTACAGGTATATTATAAAAATACATTAATCAAGTATTCTTAGTTTAAATTGTTGTAGATCTAATTGGTTCTCCGCTTCAGTATTGATCAGAATTGATCTAATTATTTACAAAAATATACCCTAATCATTCATCTTTTGAAAGCTTACTGTTTGGTGAAAAGAAATAGTGAACAGAAAATACATCAAAATGCCTGCATGAATGATAAAAAAAGACAGAGAAGATAAAGACTAGTTTTATTAAAACAGGGCTAACTAAAATTGCGTGCCTTTTTCTTGGCAAAACTACGAATTACTGTGTCAAAGTTTATTGTCTTGCAATGCCAGACTCAATACTGAGCCTAGCCAAGTTGTGCAGGCGATCCTAACTCATGGTGGACCTAAGGCAATATTTGATAAGCTTAAGTTTACTGAAGCTCCTCTCTGCTAATGCTACTGAACTGGTGATGTAAGAAACATCCTCGAACTGATAGTTATGTTATGAAAAATATTTTCTAATTTGGAATTTGCCAAAACATTTAACAGCTCCAATGCAACCAACTGTTCTTTACCATTATTTGAATTGTGAACCATTGTTAGGTGACTTATTTCCTGAAGAAAGTCACAACTTATGATATTATAATACTTTTCTGCTAACTTAAGTCTTCTTCTGACATCTTTTGGCAGTTCCAAAGAAAGCTGAATGTGTTAGAAATATCTTTGACTGAATTGAACCGAGCTGTAAACTGTAAGACCTCCAATAACACTATGTTATTATCCAATACAACATAAAATAATGTGTTTTCGAAAGTAGGTTTCCTCAGGGCATTCTTCTGTTTTGTTCATCTCATTCACATTTCTAGTTGTGCATATTATAAGCTTTCTATGTTTGCAACTTCCATATCTATAGTCGCATCACAAGCTTGAATGACTTTGTTGCAGAAGCCAAAAGAGACTAGTATGCTGTGCCACAGGACTGACATTATAATGCAAGTGAAAGAACCGACATAACATATACATTTCATGAATTTCGTTTTGGTTTTCGGAGTAAGATTCAGCTTTAACAGGTCTTCCAAAGCCAACTCAACTCCTGGTAGATGAGCTACAAATTGTTTTACATGTTCAATTCTATCTGACCATATGGTGCTAGATATGCCATGAAGCTTTGACAGTATTTTCCACCTCTTGAGGCTGCAACTGAATAATGGGTATTTACATTTGTTTAAAATTATGATTACTTCAACATCCCTTCGTGGCTACCGCATAGGAGATCATTAAAGTGTAAAAAAATCGACTAACTAGCTTTGACTGCCGTACTAGTATGCAGCGACATAGAGTATGTAGGTCTAGACTACTAAGCTAACTGGGAGAACTGTAAGCCTTTAAGGCTCAAAGGTCTATATCTGTAATCGTCCTGGAGAAAAATAATAAAAAAGAGATAATATAAGAATGGGCATTTCCTATAGCGCTTCTATCCATGCTATTAAATTAGCATGCTTATTGCTCTCTGGGTTTGATTTGCAGTGGCAGATGTATTAGCCAAAGAGAAAGGTCTTTAAGTTCTTTTTAAAAGATTCTCTTTGTCCCAGATTCTCTCAGTGTGTCTGAGGTACATTGTTCCACAAAGAAGGCACAACGGATTCAAATGAGCGCACTTCCAGGTACTTGGACATAATTTTGTGCTCTAATTCGCTTTATCACCGGGAGCCAGTTAAGATCCCTCAGTGTCGGGAAGATATGATCTTGCCTCCTCACCCCCGAAACAATGCACGCCGCGGTGTTCTGCACTCTCTGTAATCTCTGCAGTTGGTTCTGGGGCTAACCCCATATGTAACTATTGTTTGTAATCCAACCTTGACTGGATAAGAGAGACTGCTACGGCATTGGCCGTTCTTCTAATGAGTTGAGGTCGCAGCTGACCCAGGGCGCGTAGATGAGACGAACAAGCCTTAACCACAGCACTGATATGTGGAACCATTGATATTTTATTATCAATAAAAAGGCCAAGGTCTCTAACCGTGTTGGACAACGTTATCTCGGAAGCCCCAACCCTGATCGTAGTAATAGCTATTTTCCGAAGACTGACATCAGAACCACAGATAATTGCCTCTGTCTTGTCATCATTTAATTTAAGTCTGTTTGCAGCCATCCATGCATGCCTTAACTATTTGACAGTACTCCTCCACATTACCAACAACAGCAGCGCAGACAGACGAATCAGGACGAAAACTAAGATCCTAAATGCTATCGGAAATAATTAGGCCCTATATTACAACTTAAGGATTTCATTGCATATTTAACAAAATGTTCAAGTACACATTCAAATAATATCAAAATTAAGGGCCCCCAGCGCCACGTGAGATTGTAGAAGGTTTTGGGACATCTCCTCTTAGCTTAATAGCAATAATTAAAAAATACTTGCGTAATTGCCAATTTCATTTTCAATGTTAATATTCATGTGCTTCATGGGCCCCGGTAAGGCGTACCGGCTGTACCCCCCTCTCGTGGGGCCTGTATGTGACAAGACACTTTGGTGCTAGTTTACTTACCAAACAAGCAAGTGGAAAAATTTAACTAAATTTCAACTTGAAAGTTGACATGTATCCGAAACCATGTGCCCCGGAATCACGTCGCATTTACTTTTAAAAGCACCACACGAGGCCGCAAGGAGGTGTTGCTAAGAACTGGACTAATATTATGGTAGTAATATTGTAATGGTACAGGTCGCGTGCTTATCAGTGCCCTCATATAGGGAGGGGGGGGGCAGAGGGGGAATATGTCCGGGGCGACACTTGCAGAGGGGGAATATGCCCGGGGGCGACACTTCCAGAGGGGCGGCAAATGTAGTCTAAATACAGCAAATATAGCGCTAAACAAGAAGTTACAGTATGCAAGGGGGCGGCGCTGAAACTTTTGCCCTGGGGCGTTTCATAAACTTGTAAAGGCTCTGGTGCTTCCCGAACTGTTTGTGATAGTTAGTAACTACAAGTGTCATTGCTATTATAGAGTCCATGTTTATTGTAATCTTGACCAATATTAAGCCTTCTAAATTGTTTTGATGAAACAAACACGCACACACACAAATAATAATAATAATAATAATAATATTTGTATAGCGCTGCCAACAAACATAATGTAAGCTCAGAGCGCGTTTAACATACAACTAAGAATACGGATATTACCCTAGGCCAGGTGACAGAGCTAAATTGATGATTAAAAAAAGACAAAACAAATAAATGTAGTATTAACCGACCCAACCCATAAATAAGACAGTAAGTTTCTAAAGCATGTTAAATGTTATTTTTTTCCAAGGTAAATATTGAAATAATGAGTTTTTAAGTTCTGTTTAAAAGTAACAGTAGAGCTTGTTCGCCTCAGTTGAATGGGAAGTTGATTCTGAAAAGGCTCTAAGGCCACTTGTCGTCAGAGAGAAACGGGGCTCTTTCAGAAGCGATGTGTTTGCAGAACGAAGTGTTCTTTGCGGGACATAAGATGTGATTAGTGCCTTGAGATAGGACGGAAACTTGTTGTTAAAAATGCACTGATGGCAAAGTAGCGCCACTTTATACTCAATTCTGGCTTTCACGGGGAGCCAGTGGAGCGAGCGTAGAAGGGCAGTTCCCGAGTCTCTTTTAGACCTGCACATAACCAAGCGCGCAGTACTGTTCTGTATTCGCTGTAGCCTGGCGATTTTGTCCTCGGGCACGCCGGCTAGCAGGGCGTTACAATAGTCGATACGCGAAAGTATCAGAGCGACTGCCAGTGTCTTTGCAGTGTCTTAAAAATATATAAGGCAATAAGGCCACGTGTCTTTAAATAAACCAATTTCATTGGTTAAACACACACACACAGATCTTTTTATATACAAACAAGCTAAATTGCCCGGCGTTGCCCTGGGAAAAATAAAACAGGCATGTATAAGCTACAGATAAAAAATTTATTTACTGCAATGAACAGAAATATAATAATATATATATATATATATATATATGATATCTTGCAGCTCTCTGTGTTAGGTCAACACGACCTTTTTAACCTCAACCTGAACATGTACGAGGACCAGGTGACCGTGCTCGTGAGCAGTTCTGGAAGAAACTCCCTGATAGACGTGCTGGCAGGTTACAAATCCCAGATTGTACTTTATAGTTGTTAAACATTAGACCTCTATGTAAATTCAAAGTCGAACAGGGGCAGAGAAAGCTGCCTCCTAAATTGCATGGCATTTGGGCCTTGGCCAAAGCTTGTTAAGTATGGTAGTTTTTTTTTTCTTTCTTTCATTTTAACGCATCTTGTCCAGCTTTATATTATGGTTTAAAGCGGCATCGGATGGGAGCTAAAGGAAGATTGGTCCATCCACCCTGTGCAAAATTCAGATCCCATCACGGAATGTAGATCCAACTCAATGTACGGTGTGGGCGGCCCAGCGGCCATACGTTTGAAAATTAATGTTAAAGGTCAATCCTTATAAGGGAAATATCTTATACCCATGTGAAGGGGGGTGGGGGATGGGGACCTGCATGGTATACCTTGATTAAAAAAAAAAAGTAAGGTAAGCATTGTGCTGTCAATATACTTTCCTTAGAATCCATCACCGAGAAAAAAACAGTCTATCAACTCTGCTATGTTATCCAAGAGTCTTCTTTATTCTTTCCTTTTCATGTAACTGGGAAACCCTCTCTAAATATGCATGTTAGACGAGTGTGTATAGAGTTATAATTTATACAATAAGTACAAATGGCGGATATATGAAGAATCAATTTAGGCATCCCCAAAACACAACTGACACAGCAACGTTGGAAGGCACGGGTGAGGCCACGATGAGGCCCCACATAAATGTGACCCTTGGGAACAGGAACCCCACAATCCCAAATACGACCCTGTGTAGAATTATATTAGTATATAGTCTATTAGGTACTCTAAACCAATTTTTTTGTTCAAGCTATTGAGTTGTTGTTTTTTTTCATGCTTTGTAGAAAGACAAAATTATCCTAAGAACTTTGATACTAATTTGTCACCTTTTGCCACCTAAGTCCCATTTTTTAAAGTCAGTATATTTTAACCCTTACAGTCCCGGGCGCGTATATAGCGGAACTGAAGGCAGCATAGATAGAAGTAGGTCGGTACGGGAAGGGTTAAGACGCGTAAAAAACAGAAGTTAGTTAGAACAAAGTTGGTTTGGATTACCTATATATATATATATATCCGACATATATATATTCGTGTCGAATTGTGGCCCTTTTATCACCAGGAGAAGTCCAGCCAACCCAAGGTACGGTCACTGTCTATGGGAAGGATGTTGTCAAGGACAAAAAGGAAGTGCTGAGGATGTCCGCCATTGGTTTACACGATGACTTGTCCCTCTATGCCAACCTCACCGTCTGGGACAATCTCAAAATATTCTCATATGCAAGTGTAACGCTTAACTCTATTATACCTCTCTGCTGAAAGTGTGTGTGTTTGTGTGTGTGTGTTTGTTTGTGTGTGTTTGTGTGTGGTGTGTGTGTGTAAACATATATTAGCATTTTCCTATGTCGTAGCTATAGGAACGGATGTTGTCATTGTTTTATTATTATTATTATTTCGGTTTTCATAATTAATTTGAAAGTGTTTGTGTGTAATCGCGTGTTGCCACTTTTTTTTTTTACTGACATAACGAATCGTCTTTCCACCAGGGCTATCTGTGGCTTTTCCGCAACATTCGTCGCACACGGCTTACGTAAATCCATGTCCACATTGTGATTGTCTGGCAAAGTCCTTTACTAAAGCTAATTGACCCTTTTTCCCATCTAACCATCGAGCTGAAACACAGACGTCTTGCCGTAGAGAACATTCTATCAGATTTTCTGCTTCACCCCCCTCCCCCACTTAAAAAAAATCTTTACTGGTGGTTTTAAAAATTATATTTTTGTAGACCTAGAGACACCCTCAGGACTCGGGTAAAAGTTCCTCGCTTGCACCAGGATTCGAACCCCGGACCTTCGATACGCCAACCGAATGCGCTACCGCTCGGCCAGCGTTCCCCTTCATAGAGACTATAAAGCTCTTGAATTGTTCGTGCCTTCCGTCAATCTGAGTCTTGTACTGTTCCATAATGGATTGAATTTGTTGTGTGGGGAAAATGACGAGTTACAATACCTAGAACTAAGACGTCATTGTTTTTTTTTTGTTTTGTTTGTTTAGTATTGTGTTTTTGTTTTTTTCTCTCCGGGTGGGCCAGCTGAAAGAGTACGGGCAACACCAGCCACCCATCGACCTGGTCAAGCTCAGCTCAGATTTCTACCTGACCCACGTGAAGGACAAGCTCGTCTCTACCCTGAAGCCTTCGGACAAACGGATGCTGCAAGTGGCGATAACCCTGGCCGGCTCCAGTAAGGTAACTAGAGTGCATCTCCCCCCCCCCTCTCTCTCTCTTGGAGACTGTCACTGAGCTAATAATATATGGAGTGCTCAAAGGAAGTAAATTGTAGGAGAAAATGCGGACTTTTAAATATAGATAAGTGCACTATCTCTATTTGCACTTTTTATTAATTGCTACAGAATATAAATTATTTGGCCATTTGACACTATCTCTCCGCTGTTTGTTCCATTGTTACATACTAGGAAAGGTTTGGCTAATTTGAGGCTATATTTCCGCTGTTTGTTCATTATTACAACAAAACAAAACAAAAAGGGAAATTGTTTGGCTATTTTGACACTTTCTCTCCACTGTTTGTTCATTGTTATGAAATAGGAAATGTTTTCTTTTTTTTTTTCAACACTTTATCTGTGTTGTTTGTTTAGTGCATTTTTGGGGTATTTTGAGGCACTGTTAGTACACAAGAAATGCCTATATTTCAACAGCTGTGGAAATTAAAATGTTTCAAAATGTTTGATGATTAGGCAACGCATTATGAAAGCTTGTGTTGATGAAGTGCGGCATTTGTGTTTATGAATTACTTTTCACTTGTTCTCGGCATTGAGCATCCGCGCTACCTGTTAATGTAATTGACTTTAAAAAAAAGTATGATAACGCTTTAAGAACATTGGTCTAAGATATAAAAATAATAATGGCCACATTATACTAGGGGGTAAACTCAGGGACACCCTCAAGTCCTGGAAAAAATCCTAGCCTCCACCAGGATTCGAACCCAGGACCTTCGGATCGCCAGTCGTACGCGCTGCCGGCTCGACTATGATGCCCCCATAACCAAGCTTATAAAACAAAAGACTGAAAATCTGTTCCGGCAACTACCAGGTTATCATCATGCAAGAGCCGACGCTGGATATGGACTCGGCCAACACTCACAGGTTCTGGCACATCATCTCGCGCCTGAGGCAGGGCCGGACAATCATAGTGTCCACCAAGAACTTCGAGCTGGCCGAGAAGATCGGAGACCGCTTGATTTTCTTCGTCGGGGGTCACATGATCTGCAGCGGAAGTGTGCCGTTTCTCAGGAAACTTTTGGGTAAGCGCCCACTGATCTGTATGTTCATGGATTTTCAATTACCTTAACCCTCAGAAGACTTCGTGAAATAGCAGAGTCTGAACTAGCGCTTACCTATAAAAGTGAGAAAATCGAATAAACTTGAAAACGAGTTTTTAAAATAATTGTTGATTGCGCTTTAAATGCAAAATGTGCATAGTTAGCTTTTGTTTGTTCTAACATGAAGTCTTCTGTCAATAATCATTAATCAATACTAATCAATGTATACAAAGATATTACTGAATATATCCTTTAACTGATATTGGTGTACATTTTTTTGCTTATAATAGATCAGATTTGTTGACTTTATAACTAAGTGTACTCACTTTTCTTTCGCATTCACACATTTATAGTGTTCATTATTGTACCGGTACCCATTTAAAACCACTCTGTCCAGGCGCTGGTTACTACCTCACGGTCAAGCTGACCAGCACAGGGCGGGCTGACCGCATCAAGCGCGTCGTCCGCCTGCACACGCCCGACGCCACGGTCCTAGACGACAAGCCAGGGTCCATCACGTTCCTCCTGCCCCTCGAGTCGACGCCCCTGTTCTACGGGCTGTTCTCAGTGTTCGAACAGAACAAGAAGGAGATGCTCATAGACAGCTTCAGTGTAAATGCCAAGACCATTGACGAGGGCTTCAAACGGTAAGTCTTCGGGTGTAAATGCCGAAACCATTGACGAGGGCTTTAATCTTTAAGGTCTCAGTGTAAAGTCCAAGACTATTGATGAGGACTTTAAACGGTAACGTGTATGTCCTAAAAAATTGACGAGGGATTAATACAGCAAGACTTTAAAATAGACCATGGTTTAAACTGTTTTGACATCAGTTTAAATGCCCTAAAACAAATTGGCAAGGTCAGCAGCAACGAATGTTCATTTTTCTCTATCTGATCTGAGAACACTGATCTTGTCCCAGACATGGCCAGATGTTTGTTCACTTTATGCTCTGCTTGTCTTCGCTAGGTTGCTTTTGGTTTAACTTCTCTTTCCCTTACCATCTGGTGTCCGATAAGAGTGCTATCTGTTGATTCCACCACCCCTTCCTCAACACATGACAAAAGACATCTCCAGAGCCCTCTCGTGATAAGTGCTCATTGTCTTCATGGCTGCATCGGGAAATCATAGATTTGTTACATTTTTTGTTTGCCCAAAATATTCTTACCATTCTTGTGAGGGTTTTTCAATTTCGCTGGTGTCTTTTTTTTTTTTAAGCCTTTCGTTATACGCTTATAACATTTTACTCATGATGATGGATGCTTCTTTTGCTTTGCTATTTCGGTGCCCAATCACCAGGATTTTAATTATTTAAAACTTAAACTGAATTCTTAGACCATTTCGGCTATAAATAGAAATGAGTCATTTCGCTACAATTCGCGTTTTCTATGTGAAAATAATATCCGGTGTGTTTAGCGCTATGACTGCTATGACTTAGATGTTGGATGTGATGTCTATTTGAATGCAGTTTAATACTAAGGGTAATGTTGAATGCAATAATTGTCTCCAAAAAATGTTCTTTGTTCAGTCTACTGTTTAGAAGTAGAAGAAAAGATAGCGACCTGAAGAATCTGCTCTCAGAGACGACGCTCTGTTCGTACTCACCTGCAATGAACAGATACATCAAGGACAGTTTAAGTGCTGAGTAGGTCTAATCTAACTAATCTATCTAATCTATCTAATCTATCTAATCTATCTAATCTATCTAATCTATCTAATCTATCTAATCTATCTAATCTATCTAATCTATCTAATCTATCTAATCTATCTAATCTATCTAATCTATCTAATCTATCTAATCTATCTAATCTATCTAATCTATCTAATCTATCTAATCTATCTAATCTATCTAATCTATCTAATCTATCTAATCTATCTAATCTATCTAATCTATCTAATCTATCTAATCTATCTAATCTATCTAATCTATCTAATCTATCTAATCTATCTAATCTAATCTATCTAATCTATCTAATCTATCTAATTTATCTAATTTATCTAATCTATCTAATCTATCTAATCTATCTAATCTATCTAATCTATCTAATTTATTTAATATATATAATCTATCTAATCAATCGAATCTATCCAATCTATTTAATCTATCCAATTTATCCAATCTAACTATTTCCTTCTATTTCTATCTATTTCTATTTCTATCTAATCTATCGAAACTTTTGAATCTTTCGAATCTTTCAAATCGATCGAATCTATCTATCAATATGTCTCTATTTCATTGTCTGTCTATCTTCTATCTCACTATCTATCTATTTATTTATTAGTTCGACTATTTGTCTGTCTGCCAATCTGTCTGTCTGCGTGTGTGTCCCTATTATTCTATCTTTGTCTTCCACTTTATGTCCGTCAAGATGTTTATCTCACTCAGCCTCCCTGCGCTATTTATTACAACAAAGCATCAACCATTAAATCTATCTAAACGTCTGTCTCCGTGAGTTTACCTGTCTGCTTGTATAGCACTGAGAGTATTTCAAAACGAGGTATACGCTGTCATACAAAAGCTGTGTTTTAATTCTAAATTATCGTCATATTTACCAGACAGGGTCAAAAGCTATTCAAGTACTCGCCCAGCCTTAATCCGAGTGACACGAACGCGGCGGACAGGAAAAGCAGTACAGTGGACGAACCAGTTAGCGCCAGTTCCTCAAAAAGGCAGACGACCGAGACTGAGATCAAGGAGCTCTTCTCGCCACTTTTTCTGTCGGTCAAAAGTGAGTACATGTACATCCATTTATGTCAGTGAGAACTGATTACCTGCATTAATGTCGGTCATAGGTGAGTACAAGTGCCTGCAATATGGCCTATTCATTGTGTATATTGTGTAACATTCTAAACCATTTTATATGTAAATCCATACAGACTTGAACAAAGGAAGATTGACTGGATACAGGCTTCTATTGACAAGAGTGTTGGCTTTGATAAGCAAAAAAATCCTTTTCAGTAGTCGGACGATCGTCGTGGAGATCTTGCAGGTAAAAACATTGGTATATGTTTACAAAGTAACGACCTGGCTCATACCGGTATGAACTCAAATTGTCGGACAAGGCTGGGATTGGACACGTTCTCCTGGTTGCTATTCATTCAAACTTTCTAGACATCGCGTGGGTTACATAGCAGATCCATATCTCCAAAAGCACATGAGCACGAAAATGCAAGGGTATACGAAGAAACGGTCTTAAGGAAATTGTGGAGTACTGGAAGAGAACTTGGCGAGAAATGCTGACTTGAGGGTTCGCGATGCGGCTGATAATTGTTCTCTGACCACCGAAACTGTGGACAAGATAAGAAAACCTTTTGTACCGGTACTTATTAAGACTTTATTAAATCGATAAAAAGAAGATTAAAACTTTTTATAAATCCGTAAACTTGTAAATATGTAGTCTATAGTTGTGAGGAAATGGGCTTTGGTAAAAAAAAATGTATTCATTTGCTACGTATTACGCTCTCCGTCTCATTGCTATATCTAGTGATCTGATTAAAAGGCACACATAACCATCATCAAATATATAAATATATGTATACGGGCGTTACCATTCCTCCCCCCCCCAGGTCCTGCTCATCGTACTGCTTGCGCGCGCCGGGAGACAGCTGGAGGTCGGAGGGCTGAGCCGGACGCTGTCCCTCAGCGCCTACCACCGGGTCCAGAAGAACGCCTTCGTCACCGTCTCCCCGAAGACGTTCCAAGACGGCGTGTCCGAGTCCCTGGTCCAGAATTTCTTGGACATCGTCAGCATTAACGACACGCGAGTTGTTCATTACGATGCCCAAAATGTAAGTCCACGCATTATTTATTTCAGCTATCGCCAAAACATTTGTGTTTTCGAGAGCCGTCAATTTTTCTACTTCAAAACCCACTAAAATTTTACATCGCCTATTGACAACTCTTAATGATTATTCATTCATGCATAGTGAACCTAAAAGTTCATAGTGTACCAACATTTCCGGTTCTATTCGTTCATTTACTAACAAAACGTGTCTGTGTGTGTCGTTACTGGTTGCAATGCGAGTAAGAAAAGATGCAGAGGATTAAATTTTATTTATTTTCTAAAGATGTTGCCGAAAGAAAACGATGAATAGAGAACGTCATACGAGAGGAATCGCCTATTTTCACCTATTGCTTGATACAAAAGAATTTTTGTTTTGTGTCTTACTAGTTTTTTTGCCCGTCAAAATGACTACAACTTGTATTAATTTTATTTTTGTTTTGACATCTTTATTTTAGCTTATTGTATGTTTTATATCCCTACGATAAGTTTGTTTGTTAAAGTGTAATTAATAATGAATTAAATTTTAGTGGAACTAAGACAATCATGACTATAGAAATGTCTGTAAGTTTGATTTGGTTCACCCTTGAAGTGCTGGTGTTACCCGATTATTACAATTTTCTTATCAAACTATAGGACTATAATTTAATAAAATATGAGAAAAACGATATAACTGAATTATTTTTTTCCGATTAAGATGTCATTAGATGTCAATAAATATCCACTTTATTATTGTCCTATTGAATTCATTGTATTAATACAGAAATTAAATGATGTTCCCAATAGCGACACATAAAAAGAATGATTTAAAAGATTTGGTTACTATTACTTAAAAAAATGAATTAGACCTAAATACATGGTAGGAAAGAAACATAATATTATGTAAACGGTTCGAAGTCGGATGATTTGGATGATTTGATAAACATAACGCCAAAGTTTCTATTACCAACGATTGTTACAAATGTCAAAGTTTCTATAATACCATTGATCTACTGCGGACAGATTTCACTGGAAGACATCATGCTGATGAAGAACAAGTTGATCTCCCTGTACGGGTTCGGTGCGGTGTTTCAGAGCCAGGACCGGAAGTCTCCTTACGAAGGAACCGTCTGGCACTCGTCATCTGCTGGCTTCAAGTACAGGGAAATGCCGATGGCTGTAAGAGAAAGTTTTACTAAGATGTCTAGTACCATTTTGAAAAAGTATTAATGGTAGTACTGTACCATAGCAATTTCAATCTCTCTCTTTCTCTCGAACTCTCTCTCTCGAAATATGAAAAGCATGTATTGTAGAAAGAAATTAGAGTCACACTCTAAAAGAGGAGTCGGCAACCTATGGCATGCGTGTCAGACTTGGCACTCAGAGCGATTTTCATTGGCACACGAGAGACCCCCAAAATGGCAATTCAAGCCTCTTATACAAGAAATTATGTGCTAGAGTAAAATGAATTTTAAGCTTTTGGCACGCTGAATGAATTAGAAATCTTACTTCGGTACACTATTATCAAAAGGTTGCCGACCTCCGGTCCAGTACATTCACCCTAAACCAGGTATTTAAAAAAAAAGCCAGAAATTTTCACCCTGGTATTGGTTCCATGACAGGTCTGCATGGATAGCCCCCTGAGTGAAAAGTAAAGGCGGCTGGGGGGGGGGGGGGGGGGGGGGAGGATTGTGCTGGTCGTATGTCGTGGTCACGGAAACTGACCTTCGCTGTGTCATTTATCAAAGCTTAAAAATTCTTTAAATACTCGTTGAAAGTGTAAAAGGTTGAAGAGGAGAGGGGGTGGTACAACTATAAGCATCGCTGCTTATTTTCAATTTATTTAAAGAATGGGGCCCACTACGTAAACGCCACCGAAGTCTCTCTATAAACATTGACGTATGCCTGGGGGGGGGGGGGGGGAAGATAACAAGTTCACTGGAGATGACTTTATATTTAAAAAAATATATATTTCTCTATTTAGTTACTATCTATCGACGATTCATCATCATCTATTTATCTATCCATCTATCATATATCTCTCTATTTATCTATTGATTGATCCCATCCATTTATCTACCATATATATATATATATATATATATTACATTTATATATATATATTACATTTGTATATATACATTTATGATAGATATGGGTCCCTATCTATCCATCCATTCATCCATCTATCTGTCTCTCTTTCTCTGCCTATATTTTTCGAGCTACTTCTCTCTCCATGTCTCTCACCTAAGACTCTGTTATTCTCTCGCTCCAGGTTGCCACCATCCTGAACTCTTTCCTGAAGACGGCCACCAACGCCAATCACTACGTAGAGTTCGACATCCTCCCGGCCTGGCTGGAGAGGGACAAAGAGGCAAAGTTCTATGAGTTCGACTTGGCCTACGACTTGATCCAACTGTACCTCTTCATCACTACGACGGCACTGTTCTTTGTGCCTTACATGCTGGTCTTCGAAAATAAGGTCGGTGTTGTGTGTGTATGATTATTATTGGCCGAGGAAATGACGAGATTTTACTTAACAGTAAGAACCTCGGTTTTCGTCGATAATCCTCCTGAAAAAAATCGAGTCAAATATGCTCATTGCAATCAATGTCAATCCGACATATTTATTCCGAAATATACAGGTCTTCAAAGAAAAAGATAAAAAAAAAACACTCGTTTAAAATCCATATGCAAGAAAAAATGCATATAAGTACCCTTTGTTCCCGAGTGGCATCCGGTCATAAAATGGGTTGCTTGCACAAATCCAAGAAAATGTAAGACAAAACTCAAACCACGGGAAAGCGTAGGACGCAATAATCTTCTGTATAAGAAGGAGCGTCTATAACATGTAAGATAATACCACAATACGGAAGGAAGAAGTGGGGATAGTATTGCTTGTAATGGGAATTTCCCTTTAAAAGGACCCTGGGTCACGTCATTCACATGCCTTCCAGGTCTTTTTAACAAAAAGATAAGTTTCGCAATCGCCAATAAAAAAAAAGAACAGCAAATAAAGCCCAGACAATTGAAAAAAACCCGGAGACAATCGAAAAAAAAATCCAGACAATTTACTTGCGGAAAAATTCGGCCAAAACTGAAATCGACGAAAACCGAGGTTTCTTTGTATACGGCTGCATTCTTCTTACTAGTTCAAATTTACACATAATACATATAGTGTAGATATTTATTGGATATTTCCTTCTACCATTCGGGACTTTTTACATCTAATAAGTGGACATTCGCAGTTAAAGTTTTATTGTTATATTGTGAAGATTCCTTGCCCTGGGAAGACGTTTTTTTTATTATTTAGCTTTGATTACTGATTGATTACTGCAAGATTGAAAACGAAGAGCAAAACCCAAGAACACCTTGCGGAGAGAAGTAGGAATGGATATGCTTCTGATCGGGAAAAGCGGGAAAGAGTTAGAGAAAATAGTCATAGACAGGAAGACATGGAACTAAATTGTTGATGGCCTATGCTCCACTAGGAGTTGATAATGGCCAGAAGAAGAGACTGATTGTAGTGAGGCCATTACCAGTGTAAAGTTATACCTCCTTGAGTAGAAAGAATTAAAACGAGACACTTAGAGTTGTGTGGGCTCAGCCGTAGCATTAAAAGAAACTTGTCTGTACCGATAAAACGAATCATCTATTTGTATGAACATTGTATTTTTAGACATTTTTACGGGTATGTGTATTCTAAGTGTTAAATGGAGTTAACTGCATCCACATATCGTGCGTTAAGTCCGACAACAACCAAGATAAAGTTCTGCCATCATATCCATAGATAAACAAGCCATAGGGAGTATGCCACTGTACGGAGTTCTCACGCTCCACGTGAACGCGCTATTTCCAGGCCACACAATCCCCTGCCATCAACTAGATACTTCCATATGGGATCAGTACAAATGGATGTCCAGTCCCACCCCACTCTCAAAAAAGTTGCAAAGGAATCCGTTACAATTTAGTGCCATTTTTTCCAAAAAGTTTTTAAAAATAAAATGAATAGAACAGACTTTCATCGATCGCCATTTTTTGTTCGCAATTGTTTCTACAGATGGGCATGAAGCACTTGGAGTATTTGGCAGGTGTCACTCCAATCATGTACTGGTCCGTGCACTTCGTCATGGACTTCATTAGTTACCTTATGCTCTGCTACGTTTTCTGGGCTTCCCTGCTGCTCTTTGGCGCCATGGAAGCAAGTGTCATCAAAGGTGATGTGAATGTAGTCGCAGACCTTGTGTCGAGCAATAATTATGGAGATTAGAATATACTTTACTTTATTCAGTTATTCAGTTAAAATCTATGATTTCAAATCACATTGTGATCATATTCTTTCCTTGGAGTCCCCACCCATATTACCCTCCCGTCTTTTTAAAGATTTGAACCTCGATTATTGGAAGAGAATTCACTTAGACCACTTTTTCCGTATTTCAGACAACCCTTTCATTTTTTCTCCACCACAAACACGCAACCGGTTCATTGACCGGTTTCGGCCATTCGTAAAATGTTGCTTATCTATCAGCGCTCGAATTTCATGTTATAATGTGATAATTTTAAAGACCTCCTATCTATAATAAGCTCGCAAGACATTCACTGAAACTGCTTGATTTAGCTATAAATTGTCTAAATCGACAACACGAGAAAGAAAAACAACAACAACAAAAAAAATAAAAAAATATGTATATGAGAAACAGCAGGGGGTGTGCTCGATTTTTCTCCCTTTTTTTTAAGCATATTGAGAATTGAATACAAATATACGGGCCAAATACTCTGAAAATTAATTTACATTATTAAGAGGCCAACTGGTCCTGGGAGAGGCCTACTGGTCATGCGGTTAGTACATCGGAATGTCAACCAACACGTCGCGGGGTTTATCCCTGCCGCCGACCTATCCCTGCCGCCCTGCAGGATAATAATAATAATCTTCAATCTAGAAGGAATGTCTGTAAACTTATAAGATACGATTATAATTTTAAAAAATGCTTTAAAAGACTTTGTGGTGTGACAGTAAAGACTTTACAGGGCGTAATTTGACCCACAGGCCGCCTGTTGCACGCCCTCGCTGTAACGTGTAAGACAAGCCTAAAAGAAACAATAGAAGGGAAGCAATCCACTCATCTTAGCTCTTTTTATTTTGTACTGCTGCAGTGCATCTCGGTATGGCGTTTTTCTGCAACGGGTTGATGATGTTGCCTTACTTGTACACCATCCAACAATTCTTCAACTCTCCGCCCCTGGCAGTCATGACGGTGATATCCCTGAACTATATATTGGGTAAGCTGCGCTTTTTTTATAGGCATATTGTGTGCTACTCATAATATTTATACAACTGCCGCTTGCCTTAATGTAGACACTAACATTTGTTTTTATAGAGAACGGGCTTCACAAGAATGGTGAATGCATATCTAGTTTAAAGCTTTAGTCTTTAATTTGGATGGGGAAAATTTATAATGATTGTCATTAAATTTGTATAATGCGTTATCCATGTTTTCACATTTAGCATGCCCATGTCCGCTCATGTCCGCAAATTATTGATCCGAAAGTTGAGTGTAAAAAAAAAGCAACTTAAAGATTAGTATTTAATAAAACCAATAATAACTTTTGTTTAACATCCCGACATTAGTACTTATCAATATGATAATAGTCTATAGAATTTTCATTAAAATTGTCTCTGTCACGATTTGATCTACTTATCAGCCGGAAATTAATTAGTCCGCTCTAGTAGTGCTCATGTTTCTCTTATTATACACGCGTATTGTGACAATGGTGGAAATTATTGTCATGAGTTTCGAAAAAAGTGCCAAGTAAAGAAGAAAAAAAAAGCTTTTGGTAACAAAATGAATGCTAGAAGAAAAAGCAAAGACAACGATTTAAAAAAAAAGCAGAAGTTTAAGAAAGGTAGCAGCAAAAAACGGAAATGACTAAAATGACTAACATAAAGACTGAATAACATACAGTAGTACAGACAAACTTAAAGACAGACAAAACGCAAATTAACAGCCACGGATACAATCAAACCAATAGACAGACAAAAAATAAAGACAGAAGACAAAATCTTTCCAACTGCCTTTCTCCTCCAGGTGAGTTCTATTCCGTCACTGAATTTTACTACATGGAAATGAACACCTGTGATAACGAAGTCTTTTTGAAGTCTCCTAGTCACCTGTTACCCAACACTGCCTGCAACCTTATCCAGAACTACAGGTTAGGTCACGTTTCTGTCACGTTAGAGGGATAGGATTTTCTCAAGTTATAGGTCACGCCCCGTGCCACACTAGCCACCAATGCGCCACGTGTGCAACCAAAGCGCCACATTTGCCACCACAGCGTCACCATAACTCTACCACAGCGCCACCACGATACCACCATTGTGCCACTACAGCAGCCAACATGTTTTTAAAACTGATTGAAAAAAGGTTTTATTGGTCTTATTTGTGGGTTTAGTTAGCCGATTCCTCTGGATTTGTTAGTCTTTCTCCATATTGTGCTTTGTCAGTTTAAACTTTAGAAACATTTCAAACTTCATTGGCTGTAAATAATTGAAGCGTTTTTTTTTTTTTCGAATTTTCCAGAGGCCGGAAATTTTGCTCCCCGCACTACAAGTACTGCAATAACCCAAAGAGCCATATGTATGTAGATATCTGCTGCCGAGGTTTGTCTTGACATGAAATCTCTCTAGAATAGCACATAGAAAAAGAAAAACCATACTGAGTCTTTTAATTCTGAAACCGACTTCAAGAAATTAATACTGATGTGTTTCAAACAAGTTTAACCAAATTTCTTTGCTTATACGTGTTGTTGTATTGTTTTTTTTTCTAATAATTTCTACAAATCAGCTTTGACGTTTATTTGATTCCATTTTGGCATGTGGTTTCATTTAATCAGATATATATTCTGATGCGAGATTTATTCATTATGATTAAGCCCCCCCCCCCCCCCCCAAGATGGACGGCAATAGGAGAAAAGGGAAGAGGAGCAGACCGCTGGGGGCTCGCGGAGAATAACCGTGGGAGGAGAAGTAACTGCCATGAACAAAATCTTGTTATTAAACAATTAGTTGGCCCTCTCTGGGTAGAGAGACGTGGCTGAGCTCAATACCCTAAGCTCCACGTGGGCAACGTCCAACGGAGATTAAGCCGACACCTGTCTAGAATTTTTGTATTATTTCGCATAGCTAATCATTTTAAATTTTCCTATCACATTCAGCTGTGGGTTTTATGTATACTAGGGGTGAAAAAAATAATTGTCTATCTTTTTTTGCCATAGCAACCATAAAAATGGCCAAAAAACAGTCTTATAAAAGTTCTTATAACTTTTTTACAAAGAAGATAATTCAATTCTGTTTTCTGTTATTGCTTTGAGTTTACATTATCTATTTTTCCATGCATGATTATGCTGATAGCCATATTATTAAAAAAAAAAAAAAAAGAATTTTCTACTAAAAATGCATATAAAATTTGTATATTGACACATAAAATTTCAAAAATAAAAAAAGTTCTTAACGAATCTTCAAAAGCATGCATGGGATTAAAGAAAATATAGTGATTAAAAACTGCCAAGTTTTAACCTTATGCGATTATTAATTACAGAAAAGTAGCAAAATAACCGAAGAAAAATTAGAAAAAATACAAAAATGAGATAAACCGGAAAAAGAAAGAAAACTGTGCTCTGAAATGAACTAAACATGCATGTTTGAATGTGTTAAATAAGGATTTTGAAGCTCAAATCTTGTGTAACAACTGTATTTTATTATTATTGAGGCAATGGTTAAACTGTCTCAATAATTCAATATGTAAAAATCTCAAATACGCTAAAACTATTTTTTTTACGCATAATTAGACAGGTCCTTAAGCTTACAAAATTTCCAATGAATCAAATTATAATATATCAAATAGCTAACTTTCAGTGTTGAGAGAGAGTAGAGAAATAAGAATTGCAAATAAGAGCGTGGAAGAGAAGAGAAAGTAAGGGATAAATGGAGAGAAACAATTTTTTCCCAATGCTGCTGATTTCCTACAGATAAGTGCGTCCATCATCACAACTGCAACATTTTCTACGGCTACGACTATCTCGACCTGCGATACCCGGGCCTGGGGACGAACCTGATCGTCATGCTGTGCCATGCCGTGTTCTGGGCTACACTGCTCATGTTGATCGAGTATGGTGTTCTGACAGCTCTTTGGTGAGTAGAGTCTCTATATTAGCCTAAACCGAAGGCCCAATTCGCAAACATTAAATCGTAGTGGGTTCGAGTCTCTGCTCATTTATCCGGCGTCAGAATTATAGCCCGTCTACATGTCATTATCTGGGTTATATAATAAATTTTAAATATATTTATAAAGTTGTTATGTGTTTATGTGTTTATATGTTTATGTGTTTATGTGTTTATGCCTCGGTGCCCTGGAGTGCTACGAAATATATAAAAGGCGTTCGTACCTTTTTTAAAATTCTCAATTCAATAATAGGGTAAAATGCGAAATTTTAAGACTTTGAAATAATGAAGGATGCCATGAAGAAAAAACAAATACCTTCCCATAAAAAGGGCGCCGGGGAATGGAACATTATTTTGGGGGAAGGGCACCAATGAACCATGTTTTTGTTTTAAAGCCAGGTTGCCAGTGCAGGCAGTATGTCCGCTGTTGCTGTTAAATTCCATAAGAACCGCAGCGGTATCGTTATAAAGCCGATTTGGCTCAATGCTGACCCTTATGTCTCGCCCCCACACTTAGGTTTTACGTAAAGAGGAGACTGAAGAGGAATAAGCCGGAAGAAACAGTGGACGCAACGAGCGGTGCCACAGACTCTTTCAGACGCCTGGACGCTTACACTCCGTTCATTGACGAAAACATGCAGTCGGACATACCCAACATGAAAGGTTAATGGGTTGCGTTATTCATTTTTTGTTTGTTATTATTATTACTATTACTGGATAGCAAAAGTCGACAGTGAGCTCGTCTCACAAGCTCGACATCCAGGGTTCGACCCATGGTGCAGACAAATAAGTAATATAAAAAATCCACCGCCGACAGAAAGGGCTGCGTATCCATTAGCTCCCCCCCCCCCCCCAACAACCCCCAACGGCCAGTCGGGCCGGGCGTTATTTCTATTTACAGATGCAGTCATTTTTCAAAACAGGAGAAGTCAGAACAGAGTCAGAATTTTTTCTGAATGCATATGCAGGCATTTGTAAATAATAAATAAAAATGCTTGCTTACTTGCCAAGTTCCTTTGGCTCCTTGTGAAACATAGGGCCTTCACAACAGCTCTCCAGCGCATTCGATTCTAAAATTCACCCCATGAAAGGTTGCAGCTTGTCATTTCCTCTTCGCAAGAGCGTCTCCAAGTGGTGTTAGGGCGACCAGCCCGTCTCTTTCCATGGGGGTTCCTTTGCAGAGCCTGTCGAACTGTCGGGTGATGTCCTGTGGGGGTTTTCATAGGGGGTTTCCAATCCACCGTCACTTTCGCCTGGCGATCTGCTGTTCAAGAGTCCTAGTTTGTTTGCCTCCACAAGTCAGTGTTCTTTACCGTTTCTGTCCACTGAACCTTTAGTCAAGTATAAATGAAACATGTCTGCTTATCTGTCAAACTATCTAAACATGAAAGATGCAGATGTGTGATAAGCATACACAACCCATTACATTGTAATGATTCCTAAACCACAGACGTAGTCATACAGTGTATCGACCTAAGCATGACGCAACGCGAGAGTGCCGGTGTCGTCAACTTGAACCTGACCATCCAGAAGAGTGAGGTTCTGTGCATCGTCGGCTCCGACTCTGGGACCACCTCCTCCATCCTGGACATGATGAGCGGGAGATACTTCCCCACCAGCGGGCGCGTCCTGATCCAAGGGAAGCCCCTTACGCCATTTCACTTTTCCGTGAGAAAAACTTGTATTTGTTTTAGTTTGTGTGAATGTGTACATGTCTATTTGCATGTATTTGTTTTAGTTTGTGTGAATGTGTACATGTCTATTTGCATGTATTTGTTTTAGTTTGTGTGAATGTGTACATGTCTATTTGCATGTATTTGTTTTAGTTTGTGTGAATGTGTACATGTCTATTTGCATGTATTTGTTTTAGTTTGTGTGAATGTGTACATGTATATTTGCATGTATTTGTTTTAGTTTGTGTGAATGTGTACATGTCTATTTGCATGTATTTGTTTTAGTTTGTGTGAATGTGAACATGTCTATTTGCATGTATTTGTTTTAGTTTGTGTGAATGTGTACATGTCTATTTGCATGTATTTGTTTTAGTTTGTGTGAATGTGTACATGTCTATTTGCATGTATTTGTTTTAGTTTGTGTGAATTTGTACATGTATATTTGCATGTATTTGTTTTAGTTTGTGTGAATGTGTACATGTATATTTGCATGTATTTGTTTTAGTTTGTGTGAATGTGTACATGTATATGTGCATGTATTTGTTTTAGTTTGTGTGAATATGTACATGTATATTTGCATGTATTTGTTTTAGTTTGTGTGAATGTGTACATGTATATTTGCATGTATTTGTTTTAGTTTGTGTGAATATGTACATGTATATTTGCATGTATTTGTTTTAGTTTGTGTGAATGTGTACATGTATATTTGCATGTATTTGTTTTAGTTTGTGTGAATGTGTACATGTATATTTGCATGTATTTGTTTTAGTTTGTGTGAATGTGTACATGTATATTTGCATGTATTTGTTTTAGTTTGTGTGAATGTGTACATGTCTATTTGCATGTATTTGTTTTAGTTTGTGTGAATGTGTACATGTCTATTTGCATGTATTTGTTTTAGTTTGTGTGAATGTGTACATGTCTATTTGCATGTATTTGTTTTAGTTTGTGTGAATGTGTACATGTCTATTTGCATGTATTTGTTTTAGTTTGTGTGAATGTGTACATGTATATTTGCATGTATTTGTTTTAGTTTGTGTGAATGTGTACATGTATATTTGCATGTATTTGTTTTAGTTTGTGTGAATGTGTACATGTATATTTGCATGTATTTGTTTTAGTTTGTGTGAATGTGTACATGTATATTTGCATGTATTTGTTTTAGTTTGTGTGAATGTGTACATGTATATTTGCATGTATTTGTTTTAGTTTGTGTGAATGTGTACATGTCTATTTGCATGTATTTGTTTTAGTTTGTGTGAATGTGTACATGTCTATTTGCATGTATTTGTTTTAGTTTGTGTGAATGTGTACATGTCTATTTGCATGTATTTGTTTTAGTTTGTGTGAATGTGTACATGTCTATTTGCATGTATTTGTTTTAGTTTGTGTGAATGTGTACATGTCTATTTGCATGTATTTGTTTTAGTTTGTGTGAATGTGTACATGTATATTTGCATGTATTTGTTTTAGTTTGTGTGAATGTGTACATGTATATTTGCATGTATTTGTTTTAGTTTGTGTGAATGTGTACATGTATATGTGCATGTATTTGTTTTAGTTTGTGTGAATGTGTACATGTATATTTGCATGTATTTGTTTTAGTTTGTGTGAATGTGTACATGTATATTTGCATGTATTTGTTTTAGTTTGTGTGAATATGTACATGTATATTTGCATGTATTTGTTTTAGTTTGTGTGAATGTGTACATGTATATTTGCATGTATTTGTTTTAGTTTGTGTGAATGTGTACATGTATATTTGCATGTATTTGTTTTAGTTTGTGTGAATGTGTACATGTATATTTGCATGTATTTGTTTTAGTTTGTGTGAATGTGTACATGTATATTTGCATGTATTTGTTTTAGTTTGTGTGAATGTGTACATGTATATTTGCATGTATTTGTTTAGATCTGTTTGTTTGAATGTTTGAAAGTTTGTATAAGTTTGTATGTTCGAATGTATGTTTTTACGAATGCTTGTACGTATGCATGTGTGTGTGTGTTTGTATATGTATATTTGTGTTTGTTGTATGTATGTTTGTAATTAATTGTATGAATGTTTGTATATGTTTCTATGTTTAAACGCATATAAGTATGTATGTAAGTGTGTGTTTGTATATTTGTATGTGTGTTTGTTGTATATATATTTCTCTGTATGTTTTTTTAATTATATTATTTGTTTGTATGCATGTTTTTTTTTAATGTATATGTCTATTCATGTATGTCTGTGTGTAAGTTTATGTTTGTGTGTATTTATTTGTTTGTATGTTTTAATATGTTTTAGTTTGTTTGTAAGTATATTTGCAGATACATGTATATAAATGTTTGTTTGTACATATGTATGTGTGTTTTATATATATGTTTCTATATATATATATTATATATATTTATTTGTGTAAGCATATATGTTTGTCAAAGAGGAGCGCACATCAAAAGGATGAGCCGAAGATTCCTGTTAATTGAAATTTTACATTTAGTTTGATGTTGTTTTTACCATATAGTTAGGATTTGGAAACAATAAAAACACGCTAATTAGTGTGAGCAGGGCATTTGAAGAATTGTTTTGTGCGAATCCAGCATTACTTTTTTTTAAATATTTCCATCATAACCAAAAAATTGTGTGCTAAATGATACCTTCCAACCAACAAACCGAAAATCGGTTTTGAAGATCGAAACCGGTTTTCGGTTTTTAATTCTGGTTTTCGTTTAACATCCCTCATAACCAAAAAATTGTGTGCTAAATGATACCTTCCAACCAACAAACCGAAAATCGGTTTTGAAGATCGAAACCGGTTTTCGGTTTTTAATTCTGGTTTTCGTTTAACATCCCTATACTGAACTACTTTTCAAGTGAAAAAAAAACGAATATAACTATGGAAAAATTAGAAAAGAACAAACCCTTGTACAATGTAAAACAAAAGAGGCAAAGTCCTTTGTTAAAATTGAAATAATTCAAAACTATAAAAGTGTTTTTCCCTCGAGGTCTTCAAATGTTTCTTAAATAATGCCAAAAAGCGTCAGAACGTATTAAACGCGTCACATTGTCCGGCATTCCGTAACTCTTCGCTTTATTTTTCCCCCGCTCCGTTCGGACAACTAGAAGATCCAATGTGTCGGCTACTGCCCGGAGAAGAACGCCGCAGTGCCGTTCATGACTGGCAGGGAGATTCTGCTGTTCTACGCCACCCTGAAGGGGATCACCGCCCCGAAAAAGCAGGAGCTGGTGAAGCTTCTCCTGAACACGTTCCGTTTGGAAGACAGCGCCGACAAGAAAACTTACAACTACGGGTAAAACCATAATTGCGATATCTCTGAGCTAATTTTTAAAACTAATTCCAAGTTTAGTGTCAGTGATTGTGTGTGTACAATTTTCTTAACCCTCCATTTCTCGATGTCACTAATTATTACCATATCAAAATCTACACATGTTGTAGTAAAAAGGCGTATTTGTTTCAGCTACATTTCTAAACTCAGGTTTCAAATACAACACGTATTTTAAAACAAAATGTCTAGGTATCTAAATATATGGTTAAAGACCAATAATGGAAACCTCAATTCTTAAAACTAAGAACAAATTGAATGAAATGTTGTATAAACTCTGCTGTAGTATTTAAGTTGTCTTTAAAAGTCGAAACAACCGCTTGGTAAAGGTGTTGAACGATAACTAACGTTGATTGGGACAACGTTACACTTGGCCAGGGTCGCACTCGATCTTACAGGTACATTAAGAAAAAAAAATACTGAACCTTGATACACACGGCACATAATTATAACACATAGGACACTACATCTGCCAGCAAAATTATTTGCAACGCACATTTGAAAGGACTACTCTTAAGAAAGCACTAAAGATATTAAACACGCACAAAAATACACCCTACTAACCAACACCTAGAATGTATTAATTTACCACCGAAAAAAAATAAAGATACAAGTCACCAACCACAAAAACAAACAGTTGAGAGAATGTCTTCGTTGCCATGGCGATCAAAACATTATTTAATTTAAAAAATGTAACCCTTTATCTTCTACGGTGTAATACACTTTCAGGTTTATGTTTGTGGTTGATTAATGTATTGATGGTATGTTATGTAAGTAGCGAAATGTTTTATTTTAATATTTGATGTCTTAAATTCAATGTAGTGTGCAATTGCAAACAAAAAAGTGCTTGAAGGATATAACAAAGATTTGATTATTAGTACAAGTCTTTTAAATATAACATTACGATACATGTCCAGGGCTTGAAATAAAATGACAAGCCTGCTACCAATTGTCCCATGGAAAAAAAAGACGTACAAAGAGATGGGGCATTTGAAAAAAAGATAAAAAGAGTCCCATCTCTTTCCCTCACACAGTAACATATAAGATAAGATAAGACACACAAAGAAAGTGTTTAAATTTAGATTATGTTTACTTGTCTTGTAAGACCTATCTGTAAGAGTACCAATGTTTAGAAACCGTTGTTTTCCCCGGCTGTTAATGTTAAAATATCTGACGATCTGGTGACATGAAGAAAATGTTAATTATACATTTATTAAGGATAGCTTCTGTTAACATCGAATGAATTTACAAGTGGATATCCGGGTTATTAAAAGAATCAAAGAATGTGTGTTCTAGAAGGAGCAAATGTTATCAGACAGATAGATAGATAGATAGATAGATAGATAGATAGATAGATAGACAGTTAAACAGAAGAGTATTCACTTTATCTGCATGAAGATATTATTCTGTTACAGGCAAGCCCAGAGACGTCGATTGAGTTTGGCAGTGGCGTTTCTCGGCGACCCAGACATATTGCTCTTGAACGACGCCACCGACAGGCTGGACAACCAGGGGAAGAAGCTCCTGCGGGACATGGTGCTGACCATGAGAAGTCTGGGCAAGACAGTGGTGCTGTCCAGTAACGAGTAAGTTCTCACTCTAGCTGCGGGCTGTTTCTTATTATTCCGCTTTTTATTTTCACACAGTTGTCGCAACAGCAAATATGTCGTTATATAACAGGATTTACATTTACACAAGGGTTGGAGTAGCTGTTAATGTTTAGACATTGAATCATCAATCATTGTAAGTCTCTCTCTCTCTCTCTCAATCTCTATCTCACTCTCATTATCTACCTCTTTCCAAACCCTCGCCATCTATTACTCCTTCTTCTTCAGCTGCGTTTCACCCTTCCCATGTTTGCTCATAGCGGTAAAAATCCAATTTGAACAAATTGGCAAACAAGTAATAAACCCTTTAAATAATGTCCTTCTGAGTTACATCGCGACGAATATTAAGGGAAGTAATCAATGTAAATTAAAGATTGAAAGTGATTTTCCACAGTTCGTTCCCTTCATTTGGCAACTTTTCCTTAAAAATATAAGTGTGTGCGGCAATGATAAAACTATATCTACCTATCTATCGGTTGATCTATGTATACGTTTGTCTATCCATGTTTCTGCTTATCTGTCCGACTATCCTAGTGAATATTATGTCAATCTCTGTTCAGCTGTCTGTCTGTCTATCCGCCCAACTTTTTTTTTGTTTTTTCATCCTCTTTTTTCTTTTTCAGTTTAGAAAGCTGCGCAGACCTAGCCACCCAACTGGCCATGATGGTGAACGGTAAGCTGGTGTGCATGAACACCCCGGCCGTCCTGAGGGACACCTTCTGCAACAGCTACACGCTCATGGCCAAGATCGATTCCCTGAACAACAGCGTCTCCACCTCAATCCTTGTGGACTCTCTCAGACAGAGGTTCACCGCCGCCGTGGTGAGTGAGTTAGTGGGAGATCACTCGTACATTTGTTGTTGTTGTGGTTGTGCCACTCGAGCTATGCCCGTGTGTTTGATGGTGTGTGTGTGTGTTTGTGTTGTTTTTTAAGGAAGAGAAAAAGATAATTGAGTATGAGACCTGAGGTTACGGCAACTAGATCGTTTATTTCTCTACGTGTTATTTTTTTACTTCTTGTGTTTCACAGCTGATTCATGACCAGCAGGACTTTATCCACGTCCACGTGCCGTACATGAGCGAAACAATGGCGGACATCTTCGCTCTCATGGAGTCCACCAAGAAACACCTCAAAGTAATGGAAGACTGTTTGTACCGGGAGGGGGGCGTGCTGGGTTTAGCCCAGGGTGGCGTAGTTGGGGGGGGGGAGGGGGGGAGTCATCCTAATGGGATGTGGTTTCTTCAAAAATAGACTTCAGAAAAATTATTAGCTATAACATTGCGCCCGGAAACTATATTCTTGATGCTAAATCAAAAGTCTCATCACCATGATCAATCTGTTGACCGTTATGGTTGTTGGGGGGAGCGAATGGACACCTCAGAGGTCATCTGTCTCCATTTTTGCCTGTCTTGAGGCCATTTGCCTACTTTCAGCGCCTCTACCCCACACAGTGTTTTCTCTATAATAATCATACTAATATAGTAACGGGGTACATTTTAATGGCCCGGTAAATGTTGCTTTTTTTTTTTTTTTTTTTTAGGGAAACGCTGTGTGATGACTGTGGGTAGGGGCTAAGAGGGTTGTGTGTTTGTGTAGCGGTGATGTATTGTAAAGTTGTGTGTTAGTGTAGCGGTGATGTATTGTAAAGTTGTGTGTTAGTGTAGCGGTGATGTATTGTAAAGTTGTGTGTTAGTGTAGCGGTGATGTATTGTAAAGTTGTGTGTTAGTGTAGCGGTGATGTATTGTAAAGTTGTGTGTTAGTGTAGCGGTGATGTATTGTAAAGTTGTGTGTTAGTGTAGCGGTGATGTATTGTAAAGTTGTGTGTTAGTGTAGCGGTGATGTATTGTAAAGTTGTGTGTTAGTGTAGCGGTGATGTATTGTAAAGTTGTGTGTTAGTGTAGCGGTGATGTATTGTAAAGTTGTGTGTTAGTGTAGCGGTGATGTATTATAAAGTTGTGTGTTAGTGTAGCGGTGATGTATTGTAAAGTTGTGTGTTAGTGTAGCGGTGATGTATTGTAAAGTTGTGTGTTAGTGTAGCGGTGATGTATTGTAAAGTTGTGTGTTAGTGTAGCGGTGATGTATTGTAAAGTTGTGTTGTTTTTTAGTGAATTTCGTGGAACGCATGAATGGTTATAGTTAAAACAATGTATTGTGGGGGGCATGAGGCGGTATTTAAATAGGGATAGATGTGTAGTGAAAGGGGGGGGGGGATAATGTTGGTCACTGCTAGTGTGACTGTTGGCGACTGGCTGAAAGAGACTGCTTGAGGAATACTGCATGTTGGTGTCACGTCAGATAGTGTTAAGTATTATTAAATGTTCTATTTGTCGTTAAGTCGACTAAAGTTGTTTTTTTTTTTACGAAGAAGTGTTTAGATAAGATCCTACAGTCACCACACTTTGGTCTAATGGACAGTTTGAATCTGACGTGTTTCTAAACAGATTCTCGACTACACGGTGAGGCACACCAACCTGAACCACGTGATGTACTTCCTGGAGAAGGCCGAGGAGGAGTCCGGCAAGGCGAACCGTGGTGACCTGTACGAGGCGCTCTCGGACACGGCCGACCTGGGACTGGACATCTCGCTGGCGGCCTTGCAGCAGGTGAAGGCCGAAGACCAGAAGGAGACGTCGTCGGCCGCGATCACGTGATGGGAAGTAGTGCCGACGATAGCGCGCCCACGCACACGAAATCACGAACGACAATGAAGCAAAGATGAGATTAGCTGAGAGTAAAGACTATTGGTTTCCAGTCTTTCTTTCTTTCTCTCTCCCTTTTTCCCCTTTTGACCACGCCTTAATTTCCCCTCTTTCAAGACTATTATCCTGTCATTGATCCCAGTTGTTTGTACACTGCGGTTTGTCTAGGGCAGGGGTCTGCAATCTTTTTATAATAATAGTGTCCTAAAGTAGGTTTTCTAATTCATTCAGCGTGCTAACAACCCAGCAGTCATCCTGCCTGTTTTTGTTCTTTTAGAAGAGATTTTTAAATAGTCTTTTTGAAGGTCTTCCGCGGAAGACCAATTCTGGTCCGCGGGCCGCAGATTGCTGGCCACTGTTCTAGGGCAGCAGACCCGAAACTCTGTGTGATTTTTCCATACTCAGTTAATTGTATGCTCCTATTTCGTGACCAAAGAACATTCCTATTGTCTATAGTCTATACTTATGAACATGTGTAGGTAGCATAGAACAGAAATGAATGTTCGCAATTTGTGTTTAGACTGGTGGCGTCTATGCTCGTGGGATGTAGCTAAAGTTTGGGTTCTACTGTGTAGAAATTTTTCGAAATATACTGTTTAGTTCTAGATCTATCGCTAGTCGAACGTCACGATAAACTGAGCTAGACTTCGATTTTTTTTATACATTTCTTTTTTGCCAAATAGTCTAGTCTAGTACTTTAAGAAAACTCTGATTTAAGATAACTCTGACTATCAATCTCTTGGGCTAGATTTTCAATAAACTGTTGATATTGTGATCAACAAGAAAAATAAATTAAACATTGATAATTGATAATCTATCATATTTTACTATATAATTCTATTCTATTAGTTCAGTGGATTACTAAGTACATACTTTTTGGCAAAATGTTTTGTTATGTTTTATATGATCAATAAATATAAATTATTCTAAATTACAATTTCTTTTTTTTTTAGTTACATAATATAAAGTCTGTCCGTCTTTTTTATTGAGTTAGATTTTAATAAATTTATTTTATACTTTTATTTAAAATAATATATAAACGAAGGGTGGCCGCACGACAGCGCGTTCGACTTACGCCTGGGTTTGAATCCTGAGGATTTTTTTTCCCTAAGTTCGAAGGTGTCCCTGAGTCTACCCAGCTCTGATGGCTTCCTGACTTTAGTTGTGGGTAAAGTAAAGGCGGCTGGGCATTGTTTCTGGCCACACAATCCCCTAGTATGCCGTGGCCACAGAAACTGGTGAACGCTGCTTCACCGGCCCTACGAATCATTTGACTCCGGCGGGATACTTGACTAATATAGAAACGAGTTCCAATACACACTAAAACATACGTCATTTACCTTCAGCTAACCGGTAGTCCAGTTGACCTTAGATTGACCTGTTTACTACCGCTCTCCCACTATTCATCAGGGTTTTGTGTTTCTTTCGTTTCAGTGTCATCTTCTGTCCGTCCATCCTTGGCTTTTTTTGTTTATCCTCCCATCTTTTCTTCTGTCCTGTCTTTGTGTCTCCATTCCCCCGCCCTAGCCTTTGAAGCGTGCCGCTGTATAATTAATATCTTTTGTCGAGTGTATCCCTAACTAAAACAGTTTGCCTTTTTCCTGAACTATTGTCAGGGGGTCGTCTTTAAAGTCCAGCGACCAATCCATGACATATATATATATGTGTGTGTGTGTGTGAGAGTGTGTGTGTGTGTGTGTGTGACTGTGTGTGTGTAAGTGTATGTGTGTGTAAGTGTGTGTGTGTGTGTGGTGCACAGGATCTCGTTAAGTCCTCATCTCTATAGAACTTGCTCCCCCTCCCCAACCCGGAAATGTGTTTACATCGTCGCACCTGGGCATTGTGTTGGCCACACTATCTCCTAGTATGCCGTGGCCACGGAAACTTGTGAACCATGCATCATGGATCCTATAGATCTAATTGGTCTGACGGCGATACTTTTACTTATAATAAGCTTAGGTCAGGAAGAAGAAATCAAAGGGACATTAATCTGCTAATTTTAAGACGATACATCTTTTCTTTGGTTGTGTCCCTTGCTACTGTTTCAAAGTTCAAGTCCTGTTCCTTTGATGACATCATTACTATACAAAAAAAAATAATGAAAGAAAGAAAACACTATTGTTTTTTTTTTTGGAGTTGCCTAATTCATTTATTTAATAAGATGAAAACTACATTATTAAGAAACTAAACTACACTAATTGATTGTACCAAACCTTTCAAACAATTAAACGTAGTGCCGTTGCTATGGATTTGGGGGCCCGGGGGGGGGGCTTGGCCTTTTTAGGGGCCCCTGCATTTTGACCTTCGATATTATGACATAAGAAAAAAACAATTCGGACACTCCTTTGGCCCCCCCCCTCAAGTAGGGGCCCGGAAGGGACTTTCGAATTTGGAACCCCCCTCCCCCTCCCCTAGCTACGCCACTCTTAGTATTTACACTGTAATAAATTCTAAATAAATATATAAAAAAAAATAATGAAGCAGAAATCCCATATTTTATAAATGTTTTTCGTCGCTAATGAAACCAGGGAACTCCGCTTTTAGGTAAGCAATGGGCATATTCACCTTATAATGATGTTGAAGTAAACAAACTTTCAGTAATATATTATAATAATGTGAAGTCAAAACGGTCTGTAAAAATATAAACATGTATAGAGTATAGTTTCTAGTTCTGTACAGAAAAAAAAATCAACTCATTAAACGTTCTGATCTCGTTTTATCCTATATATTACACACGCTCACACTATCAAGGAGATTTGACGTTCTTCCCCTTATGCATAGTTTGATTCGAGTTTTGAAATTGGGAGTCCAGATTGTTGATTTTCCTCACTTCAGGTAACCTATTTCCATGACCCATAGCCATTCGGGAAGAAGGAGATGACTTATGTAAATAAGACCGTCTTAGCGAAAAAAAATTAATATTAAAAAAAAACAAAAACAAGAAAACATCTGAATTCAAAAAATGTGCTGGCCAACCAATTCCATAGAAGGCTGTGTCCACAAAAAAATGTATACAATGCTTTACAGGCCTCATAGAGCAAATGTGTCTGACAAGGATGGGCTACTATTCTACGTAAACAATATTTATACTACGGTATGGAAGAGGGGGCATGTTAATACAGTAGCAGCTTGATAGGCTACAAATCCGTTTTTACAGCTATTATACTACGTATGCGCAGAAGAGTTTGTTATGAGGCCTAGTTATAAGCTTTTAAACTTTTCTTATTTCATTAATGAAATCACTTGATAGATTTTATTTGACGTTTTTGTTGTAAATAAATATTGTAAACAACCCTTTTTTTAAATTAAGTAAGGAACATGTTTCTTTTACTTTTTTCTACTCCCCCCCCCCGCCCCGCCTTTAACCGCCACCCTCTTTCCATGACCTTCTGGATGTAATGAAAATAGCAGCATTCAAAGTAAACAACAACAACAAATGGCGATCGTTTTTGGGAAAATCCATGTAGTAGATTTATTGTCGCCATCCACCATTTTGACGCCAGACTCTTTTCATGACGACTCGTCTAAGTATTTTATACAACAAAGAATACACACACATACATACAAATTAAAATGTGTCTCGAGTATTGAAGTCATTCTTTTGAGTTTATGCGCAATTTTATGGCGGTGGGAGTTTTTAGCCTCCTCTCTTCGGTCAAAAATGCCGAATCAGTCAGACCGTAATTGACTTTAATGCCTCAATTATATGAACTGTAAATACACTCTCATAGGAGGACGCACACACTATGGATGACTCAAGGGCCCAGTCGCGCCTTGACATTGTAGACTTCAATTATTGGCATTCTGTGTGTTTGTGTGCTTGTTGTTATGTCGTGGAGACTTAGCGTTCTTTCAAAACGACAAGTCGTCTCATTTCATTATTTCATAAACCTCCCCCCAGCGGGTATAATAATTTGTCGCACGCCTTTTCGACTCTTTTTGTCACTAAGAATTATGACCACGATTTGCCTTCTGTCATCGACCTTGCTGACGATGCCACACACACACTGTTCACTCCCCAATACCCCCCTCCCCCCGCCCACACAGACACACACAAAACTCGCATTGAAAATAAGGCCACTGATGCATGGAGGGAAATTTCCACAAATTGGGCGTGAAGCATTTTTCCACTTCTCTTGGCAGCATTGACGCCACCATACAAATTATTTCATTTCGACTTTTGTTTCTTTCTATATAAAAACACAACAAATAAAACAACTAGACTATGCTAAACCACTTCGTGTCTATTCAAGGATTATTGTATATATTCCATTAATGTGGAGCAATTATGCTAGGTTGTGTTAAGGCATTGCATTCCATACTGCTTGGCCATATTGAAGTATGGTATTTCATTCTTCCTACTATTGTATCACTCCCCCCCTCCCCATCTCTTCAGTTGCCACGTATGGCAATGATCTAATTATCTTATTAGACTACCCCTCCCCCCCGGGGCCGCCCCTTTTCCACGCGAATTGAATATTGTTTTACGTAAATATTTACCAAAATATTGTTCCTTTCAAGGGGCCTCCCCCCCCCCTTCCCACCACCCTCAACTGTTCCTTCACGGTAATTAACCACTGAGAGTTAATCTGCGTTTTTTTTTTTTGCGTCGGCCCTCCCCAATAGACCTCCAGATAGACCGCCTGTCTACTAGTGTCTACCAGGCCATCTCTTGAAGCGTCGCTGAGAGCCCAGCGCCCCAATCGCACCCCTCTCGTATTGAGACGGCCTTATTACCTTCATTATGCGTTGATCTATTCACACGCAAATATATAAAAAAAAGAAACGGGGCACGGTTCTGTTGGTGGTAGGGATTGTCATGTATTCAAAGAACTACAAAGAACTAACCGGCACTTCTTGTTGCTACGGATTAGAAATTATAATTGTCATTCAAACAACAACAACCTAAAAAATCACAACAACATTGCAAAATTTTCTTTTTAAAAAGTTTTCTTTTACTTTCAAATAGCGAGGCTTTAGTCGGAGTGCCGTAAAGGGATGAGTCCTATGGGTCCTAAATAATGCCACCGGAACATCGTGGAGTTCCCTGTCAATCCTCTCACTCCCCTTTTCTTTCCTCTTCTCTCATTCATTCATCGCTTTACGCTGTTTTTCATTATTTAATGCCTTGTATTATTCTCTCACTCTCTCTGTATTTTTTGCCAAGAAAAAAAATAGAAAGAGCTAATAATCCCCACCGCTCTATTTTTTTTTTCAATGTAAAAGCAACATGTGAGGATTAGCGGAAAACGCGTATTCAAAAAAAAAAAAGGTCACAGCTAAGAAAGTGTTAAGGAGCAGTGCCCTTTTTTTTTTTAATTTCTTTTGGAAACCGCAAGTCGAAAAATAATGTTTAAAATCAAATGCTGTTTCTTTCAATTTGTGTGTTTGAGTGTGTGTGCTTATGAGTGTGTGTCTTTCGTATCTGTGTGTGTGCGTATATATGTGTTTGCGTGTGTGTGTGTGTGCATACGTTGGCAGAATGAAAAACGGACCACCAAGGTGTTTCGAGCCGATGTGGGGTTTTTACACTCTTTTCAAATTAATTTTCTCCGCTTGTATTGAAGGAATGAATAGTTAGGGCGTATTCTTTCATTCCCTACCTCTCTCTTTCAATCTCTCCATCCCACTTTACTTTCTCTCTATCTCTCGCTGCCATTCTCCACATTGCAACTTCTTTTTTTATATATATTGTAGGCCCTATTTATTTGTCGTAGCGACGCAGTTGATATTCACGGGAGTTAATCCGATTAAAAAAATCTCTCGCGCTTCTGTTTAACCGGGAGACCATTGTTGAGTTATCTTCCCCAAGCCCCCTTTTTCTTTAGTTTACCGCCTTGGTGAGTGTCCGACAACTTGTCAATAGCTACAGGTAGCAGTGCTACAGGTAGCTTAAGTTTTTGTAAGAGTTTTTTTTTTCAAACGACATTAACGCCCCCCCCCCCCCCCACACACACACCCGGCTCATCCATTTCCTAAGCTTACCACTCCGGTTTGCCTCCCTCCCCCCCTCTATCACCATCATTATTTTCACCACCATCAACCTCATCATCACCATTATCATCATCCTTCTCATCATCATTACCAACACTACCACCAGACCAGACTTGAACCCCCACCTTCTCTTCAGGAGAATGCGTGCCGAGATTACTCTGTTAGGGCTTGGAGAAGGAATTCCCGCTGTATCACGCAGCTGTGATACGTTACAAACGATTGGACGTCCCTGTCCACTCTAAGATCCTGCTAGGCGGGCACTCTACAAGCATGTGATCGACCGTTTCTTCTGCCTTCCTGCAGTTTCTACACCGTGAATCTACGTGGGGCATAAACCTACTAAAGTAGGCCCCTATCGGACAATGCCCAGTTCGGCACTCTCGAATGGGCACGGCCCATTAAGACCCGTTCTTGACTAAGACGTCTGCTATCTCGTTTCCAGTGATTCCTGCATGACCAGGAATCCAATGGAGGGTAACCTTCACTCCGTGCCTGTATATCAGTTAGGAGATAACCGACAGCGTACGAGAGAGTCGCTCGGGACAGGTCCCCTGGTCGTCGATGGCCTGGAGCACTGAAAGCGCATCAGTGATGATGACTATGTCAGCTACCTCTTCCGACCCATCATCGAACCTTCTCCCAATTGCCTCGACGACATGTCTGTTGGCTTCCACCTCTGCCTCTAAGCTGCAGATTGCACCACAAGGCCCTGACAACTCTTCTCTCCCGGTACCCACCCCTAGGTACCCACCCCTAGGTACATCACAATAACTCCGTACCCAGCACGCTTTAGTCGGGGTAAAAGTAAATTCGGCTTGGCTTTGTGCTGGCCACACAATCCAATAGTATAGCCTACCGTGGCCACCCCACTTCCATACTGCTTTAAATGCATATCCTACAAAATAGTTTTTAACATACACTCCTTCTCTAACGAACATTTTATGTTGCGTCCCACGCTCGCTTACCCTTCTTGTGTTTTTAATATCTAAATATCTTTGATTCTGACGATAATAAGCTGCCAAAAAGAAATATATAAAGAAATATATATAAATCAGCAAATTAGAAATGAGGACATCCAAACATTTTATGACGTCCAAATATTTCAGAAACTAATTGAACATGTTTCTAAATATATTTACTTTCTGACATGAAAACATAAATTCAAACCTTTAAAAACAAACAAAAAAGCTAAACTAAAAATGCAATATGGCTATTTATAGCAGTTCGCTTAAAACGAAATCTATTCTCTTTCGTCTGGCGGGTGATAGCCTGGTCTCTGGGGATCTAATTAAATTATGACGTCACTTGATCTATCCCAATGCTATATAAATAATCATAATAACAATAATTAAACATACAAAATAGAGAAAACTGTTCGCTTTACGTCATTAACAATCCGTGATGAGCTATTATTGAGACGTCATTAAAACTGTTTATGAGCTTTGAGAAATTAAAAGCTATCAAACAATACGTGTTCTTAAATATTTTGACGTTTTTTATTTTATATATATATGATTATGTGTTTTTTTTTTGAAATATTAAATTTAGATCACACAACGTATCATATAATCTACTGCTAATATAGAATAGGAAAAGTACAAAATATCGCAAAATAAAAGTGCCTCGTTTGGAGTAATAACAATGCATGATAAGAAATAGTAAAAGTGCATAAAATAGAATAATAAACATTAATCAATATATATAATAAAAGGCATACTACGGAGTAATAATGAAGGCACGGAGGCCGAGCGGCAGCGCGTTCGGCTGACGTACCGAAGGTCCTGGGTTCGAATCCAGATTAAGGCTAGGATTTGTTCTCGGGTCTGGAGGGTTTCCCTAAGTCAACCCTGGTGGGTACCTGACTTTAGTTGGGATAAAGTAAAGGCGGCTGGGCATTGCGCTGGTCACAGAAACTGGTGAACTCTGCTTGTAAATCATAAGCTTGGAAGAATATTAAAAAAAAATACCAGAAAACATATAACGAATAAACAAGTAGAGAGATAAGAACTGGCCAAAAGCCCATAGTACGGGGAAACAGTGGAAGGGAATTGGTCACCCCTTATGACGATGGCCAGGCAAAAGATAATTCGCCCGACACTAGAATGGAACCCTCTATATAGTAGAACAAAAGATGACCAAACACCACATCTAGGGGATCATATGACTCAGAAATGAAAGAAGAAAGGGTTAAAGTAGCATGCAATGAGATGAAGAAACTTCACAACACCGTAAAGAGTATACCAAACAGAGTCGAGTCACTATGTCCAACGAACAATTCACAGGGTTTAATTGAGTGATTGATAATATTATGAAAAATATGGATACTATGGAAGAATTAAATTTAAAACAAGAAAACCATAAAAACGAAGTTTTTATTATACTCCCTTTATTTGCAAACTAAGTTTACCATCATGTAATTAAATAATTGATTGACTACTGCAAATGAAACGTACAGAAATAATATCTGTGTCGCAAATCTCAAAAATATCTCCTTACTCCGTATGAATTGTTCTAAAAATAATCTTAGCGCATAATCTTTTTTTTCTAGCTTTGCGCCGAAAAACTATAAAAAGTTGCACAGGAATTTTTAAAGTGAAACCAACATTTTTCTTATACTTTCCTTTAAAGAAATGAATATTGTTATAAGTGTAGTATTATTAAGTTGTTTTAACTGAAAATTTGATAGAATGTATTGTTAGTCGCCACAAGTCTGCTGTCCAAATTTCAGCTCGATTGGACCACGGGAAGTGGTCGAAAAAATCGAAGCCAATTCTTGCACTATTGCAATCAGACAGACAGAAAATGCAACTTAAAATAAAGGGAGTAAATATCAAATAGTGTTTTTTTTTGTGTTGTTATTTTCAGTTGCAATTCTAAGAATTTGGTTATATTGTATTTCTATTCATATAATCGGACAGAAATGTTTAGAACTGAATGTTTTATTTCTCAGTGGATCTACTATTTTACTTTTATTTATATTTATTTAATTAATATTTGCACTTATTAGTTTTGAATAATCGTGTCTTTTCTTATACATGACCCACGCTCCTTCTATAAAGAAGATTGTTGCGTTCTACGCTCATCCGTGGTTGGAGTTTAGTCCCTGCAGTTCTATTAGTGTTTTAAATGATGTTAATTTATTGGTTTTCCTGGTTTGTTCAGGCAACCCATTCCATGCCCGGATGCCACTCGAGTAGAAAGAGTACTTTTATACATTTGTTTTCGCATAAGAGATAAGAAAATTATTTTTGCACTTAAGTTTATCTGAGCACTGTAACAGTTTAATTTCTCAGTAGATCTACTATTTTGCTTGCTTTTAAGTCTTTCTAAATGTAATAGTTGCATGAGTTGTGAATAGTTATCTAGAACTAACCTTACAGCTTTTTTTCTGAATAAGGTAATTCTGTTAATTTTTTTTTAATATGCCTGCACCGACAAAACAAGAAACAAATTTTTTTTATACTTTTATAAAATTGTTATGCGCTATTTGTAAAACATGGAGATCGAAAATCAAAAAAGTTATAAGTATTTACTCACTGTTACTATAGCAACTGAATTCTTTCTCTCTCTCTCTCTCTCTCTCTCTCTGACGTCTCTTACTTTCCAATGCCTCTTTGTGGTCTGTTCTCTTCATTTCTTTCTATTAGTTATATCGTTTGCAATTATCTATCTCTGCATTTCTGGTTCTCGGTATGTATATATTTATATATGTATGTATATATGTATGTATGTATATATGTATATATATATGTATGTATGTATGTATATTCTGCACATTAGTATACGATCAATCCGGAAGCAAGATGACACTGAGTTGAGCAATATCGGGAAAAAAAACAGAAATTATTGAACTTTCGGATCAAAAGCGCACTGACTAAACATGTTAGATGTGAATGTGATAGCATAGATGTTCGCAGTCCAGTTTATTCACTGCAACATGATTTGAATGGTTGAATCAGTGAGTGTAGTTTTTCTCTAAATAAATATAAACAGTAGTGAAGTGTGCATAAGAAGAATGTAAGAAAAGCATGATTTGAGTGAGTGGTCAAGAATTGACAAGGGAGAGAATGATAGTGTGAATAATCAGTACATGTTGGATTCTTGAGGTAGAAGGTTCAGTTTTATATAAGTTCTGTTGAACTAGTTGTGTCATAATTAAATTGATTCAAGTCTAAGTGTAGACTTTGAATAGTGTTTAAATAAATAAAGAATTATATAAGGAGCTAGATAAAGTGCTCAAGATATAATAAGTATATGACTATAAATGAAGAATGATGTTATGAAGATCTTATATAGGCCTACAATGGACGATTTATATGCAAGAAGTATTTGTGAACCATGTGCTGCGTCCATTGAAGTATTGTATGTAATAAACTTATCATCTGAAGAAACCTACGTGTACTCAAATATTCATGTTTACTGTTGTTCAATAGTCAATATTACACGCCTCTGAAGATATATAATAATAAGAATAATATTAAGAACAATACAGTAACAATAGAGGGTAGAGTTACACAGATGACCAGCGCTATATATTTTTTCTCTCTCTCTCTCTTTCTCATTCTTATATGTTTACTTTTATCTCTCTCTCTTTTGTTCTCTCCATATCTTTCTTTCTCTGTCTGTCTGTCTTTCTCCTGCACCAATACTTAACGACTCATATGACATCAAAACGTGTCTCTTTGTTTTGGAAGCACAGCTTGTCAAATGACTGTCTTTGGCAAACAACGGTATGAGAAAAAAATAATTAAAAAAAAGGAACAAAAAACTCAAGGTTAGCCGCAGTCTTTCAAGGCCAGTCATGTCAGTCAAGGCCAATCGAGGTCAGCCAATGCCACCCATTGCAGTCAAGGTCAGTGAAGGTCAGTACGGCTCAGTCAAGTCCATGTAGCAAGTGTCCAACTGTGATAGAAAATGTCCAGTCGTCTCAAGGATAAAAAAGGTGGGGTGGTGGGATTGTTAGATTATGGAAAATATAAACTCACACACACACACACACACACACACACATATATATATATATATATATATATATATATATATTAAATAACAACATTATTTAATGTTTCAGTTGTTTGATAAAGTATATTGAATAATTGTTGGGCTCATACATAAATATTAGGGCATGTTTACAATTATTTTGTGACTTTGTAGAATTATTATAGGCCTATGTTCATTAGAGTGTTTCAAAAATGTACGAATTCGGGTAACACCTTCAATGTACATGCATCCTGTAGGTCATGGTCACTATATATTTGTGTGAGTAACGATGCGGTCTGTTGTCATCATCACACATTCACGCAGGGACGACCCCGTGAAGAGATACATTTGGGTTTTTCTGCTCGCTCAGCGAGTTTCATGGCTCGGTAAAGGATGGAATTCCGTGTCAAGGTCGGACTTTGCCCCCCTCCACTCACCCTCTCTCTCTCTCTATTACACACACACACACGCACACACAACCTCCCTAGCGATGGCCCAATATTTTTACTCAAACAGACCCCCCCTGCCCCCTCCGGTTACACATACACGGACCACAGGAACAAAGACACACGATGACGCAAATTGCCAGGGGCGACTCCGTCCGTTTGGAACAAAGCTGTTGGCGAACTTCTCACACACTAAACACTAACAAAAACCGTGGAAAAACAAACAAACAAAGCCTTCTAGCAAACAACGCACCAGCAGAAATCTAGACCGCAGAGGAAACCTTTTCCCGCCAAAAAAAACAAAAACAACTCCAATAAATTAATAAAATCATAATTGTCATTAGGCTCAATTAAACAAAACCTTCTTCACATCATTCTTGCAGAGTTAGTGCTGTTGATAAGTATAATATATAAAGCTCTGTATGTGTCATTAACCAATCAAATTGGTTTATTTAAAGACACTTGACGTGATTGCCTCATATTTCACCTTTGCAATTTGACTTAGCACATGTGTCCTCGCTTGCTGTGTATAACGTATCGGATTGCCATGCGGTCGGCACAAGTTCGATTCTCCAAATAAATATATATATATATATATAGGGCACCGTGGTTGAACCGTTCAGCTGGCGTACCGAAGGTCCTGGGTTCGAATCCTGGTGAAAGCTAGGATTCGTTTCCGGGTCTGGAGCGTGTCACTGCGTCTACCCAGCTCTGATGGGTACCTGACTTTAGTTAGGGGTAAAGTAAAGGCGTGTGGACATTGTGCTGGCCACACAACCCCCCTCCCCTAGTATGCCGTAACCATAGAAACGTACGCTTCTTCACCGGCCCTATGGATCAATTTGGTCCGGCGGGTACTTTACTTTATATATATTACTTTCTCTGTATATATATATCTGTATATAGAAACTCGCTTATCTTTTTGAGCTTTTTTCTGCATGTTTTTGTGTCCACCTTAATACTATTCAATCCGCGGTGGCCCAGCAGCAGCGCACTGCATCGCTTGCACTATTAAAGATCATAACATTACCCCTTATGCGAGAACAAATGGATATAAGCAATCTTTCTCCCTGAGTGGCATTCAGGTATGGAATGGGTTGCCTGAACAAATCGGGAAAACCAGTAACATAACATCATTTAAAACATGAATAAAGATGCAAGACTAGACTCGGACCACCGACGAGCATAGGACGCAGTAATCTTCTTTATAGAAGGGGCGTCTGTAATAGCCTAGATAAGATAATAATATTCTTCTGAAAGGGATACTTAGAGTCTAGTACTTACTTAGACCTTCAACGTATTAAAAGCAGTTAAAAACTACCATTTTTTTTTTACAAGAACTACAGAGCCCCCCTCCCCTATCCACCTCCACAATCCCATGGCAGAAACTCGCCGAAGGCCGATGAGATATTCACACTGAGTCGCTATGTTGGTCAAATGTCTTTCACCCCCCCCACACACACACAAACGCACCACCACGAGTTCAGTTGTCTGTGTTTAAATCCAACAAACAAGAGTCGGTGCTTTGGCCGCCAGCGAACTACGTCCTGGCTGGAGGCCTACAATGTGTGGCCTAGATTTTGTTTTTAATGAGGGGGCGGAGGGGGGGGGGTAGAGGGGAACTTTTAAAGTTTGGAAAGGGGAGTGGGTTTGGAGGGGGGGGGGGGTAAAATAAAGCTACCAAACCTTGATGTTGACCTTGGTGTCGACCTTGAGGTGAGCATTGACTGATTTCTGTCACGTTCACAATAAGAATGGATACTTTAGAATGTAGTTTTGAAATCTTAAATCGTGTTTAAATAATATAGATATAATTTGTATTTAAAAATGTGTATTTAAAAATGTGCATTTAAAAATGTGTATTTAAAAATGTGTATTTAAAAATGTGTATTTAAAAATGTGTATTTAAAAATGTGCATTTTAAAATGTGTATTTAAAAATGTGTATTTAAAAATGTGTATTTAAAAATGTGTATTCTAAAGTGATAGGCGAAAGTGGAGAGATTTTACTACCGAAGTGCCCCCCCCCCCCCCCCCATATTTAACTGTCTGCACTTGAGCACCGCTAATCATGAACCTTCTTATGCCTGCTACCCCTCTCAGGGCATAGGCTACCAACAAGAGCTCTCCAGACATCCCGGTCCTGAGCGAGTCTTTCAAACTGTCCCCAAGGGTGACATATTCTCTTTACGTCAGCATCCTGGTCTCGGCGCCAGCTATTACGGGGTCAATCTCTCTTCCTCTTCCTTTGGGGGTTCCATGATAAGGACTGTCTGGTGGTATTAGAAGCCGGTTTTCTGAGTGTGTGCCCCAACCATCTCCATCGTTGGTGTTTTTTGCATGATCTAGAGATCAGCTGACTGTTGACCTGTGCGACTCTAACCATGAACTAACTGCATTTAAAGAAATATTTTGATTTCTTTACAAATATTGGAATCGTGTTTTAGATATTAAGGCGAATAGGTAAAAATAGTGATGGTCATTTGTATAGCGAAACTCTTCACTATATCACATTTAATATGCTCGGTGCGCTCTTGTCCACCACAATAGTGGATTTGATCTGAAAGTTAAATAGAATTATTTCACGATTTACCGGTACTAAGTGTCGCTTAAACTCGGCGCCATCTTGGCTTCCGGAAGGCAGAGCTGTAAGTCTACATTTCAAACGTAGATAGTTAAAGGTTTTTACTTTTACTGTTATGGTCCTTAAAGACATCGTCCATCTGTTTTTCCTTGTCCTTGGCATACAGTTATACCCAGACTCCTTGAATTTCATTTCCCAAAGCAGCATTTAATGCTTGGTAGAAAAACATTTTAATTATCAAGGGTGGGGGGTGGGGGGGGCATTGAAGAGTTTTTATCATGATTTGAACAGAAGACCACAGTAAGGATAATCCATTGCTATTCTTCAAGACCACCACGCTCCGTAAAGAGTTGGAAAAAAAACACATATTATAATATATAGGCCTACTTTGAAGACCATTCTACGAGGAGCCATTATGGTAGACAGGAAAACTATTATCAATTTGTGTCCGCTTTGTTCTGGGTGATTCTACACAATTCACCCGTCACTGCACCACGACAATTCCACCAAATAGGAACAGAGCATTTTGTTTTTTGGTGTTGTTTTTGTTTCATTTCGCACTTTAGAAGAAAACACAATACAAAATGAAAGGCCAGGACAACTAACACGTTTAGTATTTCAGACCAATGACCAACAATTGTATTTTTTTTTTACTTTTGGTTCTCTCGGTCAGTTCCCTACCAGTGACCAATCACAGTCAGTGCTGGTTGGTACTTGGTCAACCCAATCCGGGTAATTGAGAGATCTCTTGCATGCACCGAGTTCCCCCCGGCATCTAGCGAGCCCCGTCCCGTCTGTCTGGGCCTGATGATGGTTTTCAGGTTCTGAAGAATGACCACCGGAACAAAAGGAATTCTTAGTGTTCTTTTTTTTTTTTTTTTGTTTGTGTGTGTTTATCTTAGCAATGTTTTGTGAGTGGTATCCTCTAAAGTGCCAGGAGTGATTACGGTATACTGTGGACAATAGAAGATAAAACTGTCCATGACTGTATTGGAAATTATTTCTTAAGTTGCTCAAGACTAACGACTAACAAAAAAAAACCTGATCTTTTGTTTCAACCACAACTTAACCGAATACTTGTGGCAATGTTAACCCTTCCCGTACCGACCTACTTCTATGTATGCTGCCTTCAGTTCCGCTATATACGCGCCCGGGACTGTAAGGGTTAAAAAACAACAACCACTTCTTGAAAGTAATACCAATAAAATAAACATTTTCTTTTCAATTTTTTTCCAAGATTAAAAGCTAATAAAATACACGTTTAAACAAGAATTAAACTTCACTTCGAGATAACACTTTATTTTCAGATGGTAAACGAACACGTCTGTGGTTTAAATCCTTGACTCATTTCTCTTCATCTATTCATCAACAACGTTCCTAAAGCCTGATGGAGGCATTGGGCATTGCACTTGCCCTTACAAACATTTCTTATGCACAAAAGTACAAATCTTTTATTAGACAATACAGGTTCTCAAAATACATCCTTTTCTTTTTGATGTAGGCCTACATATAAATTCTTTCTTTTTTTTTTTTTTACAATTTCGTCTTCTTTTGACTAAAATAATGTTGATATTGCAAAAATATTATATTTGTAATTATAGGTAACATGACTAGGTTGAACTATCTAGTAATTCTGCTTATTTTTTTCTCTCTCTCTATTTATGGCGTCGTAAATATTTCTATCAATACAAAACGTATGCAATTTATTTGCAGAGTTCAGACAAGTAGTTTACACTTGTACGATTTCGCAAAGAATGGTAGGTTAGGCCATTACTCTTTTTTCTTTGGTCCTCTTCCCCCCCCCCTTTTAAATCAATATTAACAGCGCCCCATCTCCATCTTCCCCTCTCTCTCTCTCTCTATTTTCTTTTCTTTATCCATTCGTGTTAGCTAGTTGGGCCAGCGGCTGGCATAGTCAAGTCAACACAAACCGTTAAATTCGTGGTGAGTTATTTCGCACTGATCTGTTACTACTTCTGTCTCTATCTCTCTTTTTCATCCTTTCTCCAAAAGACGTTTTTTTTTAAATTGTATCAGCCTCTTTCTTTCTCTTTTTTCACATCATGCCTCATACAAAAACACACGTTTGTCTCCCCTCGACTTTAAAAAAAAAGAAAAAAGTTTCTCTAGACGCAAAACTTTGTCCAAATCCGGAATTAATACCCTCGACTTTACCTTCGGTTTCTGGGTCATTAACGAAACGACTAAGTCATCCTTTTTGTCTAAGGCCTTCATTATTTCTCTATCTCTCTATCACTACGACACACTCACTATATATCTCTCTATCTCTATCACTCTTTCTACTCTCAACTCTGCCCCACTCTCTCTCTATTACCCTCCTTTCTCACTCTATAATATATGCCCCCCCTCCTTTTTTTTCCTCTATCTATTTCGCTCCATTTCATCACATCCATACAAATCGGCCTATCAACTTAAGGTGAGCCCTCCTTGGTAAACATTTGTCTACATGGCTTCAGGAAAACTGTCTCTCCGCCCCTCTCTCCCCCACCCCTACGCCTCCCCAGTACCCGTGTCTCCTAATTCAATTCTTGGTGTGTGGGGGGGGGGGGAGGGGGCATTATTTACCCTACCTTTGGACCAACCTAGTTATTTGTCATACGACGGTGAACGAAAAAAAAAAGGTTTTATTTTTGTGCGGAGGGAGTTGGTGATATAGATGGAACAGAAATTAGGTGGCTTATGTGTGTGTGCGCGCGTGGGTGGGACGTAGGGAGGTTCGAGGTGGGGGGGGGGGCGGGAAGAGGGAGCGGGTGTAGGGGTACTAGACATGCTGGAAAGAAACATGTTTTTTAATTATAGTAAAAAGGGGGGAGGGTGGGGGGCGTGACGAGAACAGAGCGATGTTGGGGAAGGGGGGATACTTGCTACTCCCGGTCGGTTTGATGTATTTCTTGGTGGGATATGGGGGAGGGGGGCGCAGAAATATTTCTCACTGCCCTGACAAGACCTCCACAACTTGCCCTTATGTTATCTTAGTGCTTAGCCAGAAACTCACACTGCTATAGCGTTCGACTTTAAGGCCACCCCCCCCCTCTCCCAAATAAGACATCCCTGACTACAGTTTCCCAAATGATTTACTCTAATTCGCTTAAGCCAAATGTATATACTCTCACATCCCCCCCTCCTTTTTTCCTCCTTCCTCACATCACACCCTCCCTCACATCTCCCCCCCCCTCTCACATATATCAGTCACTTCCAGACTCAACCATGGAAGGACATTGACTTGTAAGAGTAACATTGTAGAAGAAAGAAAGAAAGAAAGACTAGGAAAGATGGTGCATGACTAATTCTTGGCTACTGGAAGTTTCCTTATTTAGCGTTTCTTCAATGTAAACCGTAACGGTAAACTTTATTTTGCCCTTTATAGACAGTATGTTCCCCCTTCCCTCCCCAACTCAGACCACCCACCCACAAACACACACACATAAAATAGATTTGTCGCGCGAAAGAATAGTTATAATGGAGAGCTTGAACGTCTTGGGTTTGATTTTGCAATGCAGCCAATCATAGGTGTGGTCTTATCTTATATACTACAATACGCTCCTTCTATAAATAAGATTAGCGCGTCCTATGCTCAGCCGCGGTTTGAGTCTAGTCCTGCATTTCTATTAGTCTTTTAAATGATGTTAAGTTACTGGATTTGATGGTTTGTTCAGGCAACCCATTCCATGCCCGGATGCCCAACGGGAAAAAAATAATACATAAATGCATTTGTTATCGCATAAGGGATAAGGAAAGTGTTTTAGTCATTATGTTTATCTGAGCATTGTAACAGATTGTTATTGTGTTGTATTTCTATACACATAAATTCGAAAAATCTAACGTCACGCCTAACCTTCTCGTACGCATGAACGGCAAAAGAAACATCAACGCTGTGGAGCCGAGTGTCCTGGGATGGACTCAGTGTGTACTGGGATGGACTCAGTGTGTAGTCCAGGAATATGTTTTACTATTACTCGGAGGTTGTCCCTGACTTGACCCAGATCATATCTTGTAAGCTACTGAGTACAGTGGCCCGAGAGGCAGCGCGTTTGACTGAAGATCCAGCTCTGATGACACTAATTGGGGTAAAGTAAAGGCGACTGGGCATTGAGGTGGCCACACATCCCCTTCGTATGCCGTGGCTAGAGTAAATTGACAATATTACATACAATTCAATATATTGTAAGACTTTTACAAAAAGAAACTACTTTTAGCCATTGTCTTTCATGTATTACACAGCAGCCTAGTGATGCTTACTTAAAACTCACCCGCCAATTTCAACACTTCACCTTCAGGCTAAGGACATGTCATAACAACATATAAGCAAAACATATTTCGCAAACTGCAAATTGGAACAAGAAGGGAAATGTGCCCCTGCGGAACAGATCCCGAAAATGCGGAACATGTCCTTCAAACCCCCTTCCCCCCCCCCCATCCCACCTGTACAACTATACACTATCAGCTTTATGGCCCCAGGAAGCTACCTTCAATGTCAAACTGTATGGTGGACTGGAGCAACTGACAGCCACGACACAGTTCATTACAAGTATTGGACTTGTCTAAATTCTAAATTCTCCAAATCAGGGGTCGGCAACCTTTTGCTTATAGTGTGCCAAACTAGGAATTTCTAAATCATTCAGCGCGCCAACAGAATGAAAGTCAAACTGCTCAACTATATTATTTTTATAAGACAATTCGTTTAGTGCCGTAGCAAACCAAGACCAAAAGTAAAGGAGCGTTATAGAGAAAATCATTAAAGCGTTTTATATTTAATAACAAATTAACCTGTTTGATATTATCATCGTTTTGTTTTAAAATCCATTTAGTCTACAGCTAATACACAATTTCATTTCTCAACTTACACATTAATGGTTAGGCCTAATGTAAAAACATTTGAATTTAGTTGTCAAGATTTAATTCTAGTAATAGCTATACATTCTTTACAGTTGTGTCTCAGCTTACTGAGACTGGGGCCAATTTATTAATACTGGACATAACCAACACAATCAAAGAAGAGAGACTATGATTAAGTGGAATAGATTAGTTGTAATAATAAGAACTGGGTAGTTATCGTGATGTTTAAAAATGTTCATATGAACTCTTTAGTCATAAAATATTTATATAATTTTCAACTATCTTTTATAGTTTTATCATTTAAAGTTATAAATTGTAAGCCGATTTTTTTTTATGGATAAAAAAAGAAAGAAATATAAACTCAAAGAAAACGGTTTAATTATCTCCCTTTAATTAAATTCTCTAAATTTGATGCTGGTGATGCCAAATGAGTTCGTTTTTTAAAAAAATATAACTATTTTTGCTTTTAAATTATTAGTTCTCTATATAAATTCAGCATTATGCTATTTTTTCATTGTGTAATTAGATGTATAAAAAATTAATTGAATTAATGTGAATAAACATTTTCTGCATTATTAAAATCAATTTAAGGAGTTTATTTTTTAAACATTAGCCTAATAATTACAACAATTACAAAATGTAAAGCAAGTATATAAGCCTGTAATTTATTGCAATAATAAAACAAACAAATTTGTTTTAGAAATAATTTTATTTATGCTTAATTAAGAGAGATGAGCATAGAAACTCTTTTTAATGTATTTAGCATGTAGGCCTATCAATTTAGGCTAATGAGTGCCTCTTCCTTGAATGCTCTTCGCTAATTGTTCAATGTCAGGTACAAATTAAATCACTTATGAGTGGTCAAGTTTAAGTGACCACTTGGTATGATTAAAACAGCTTTCATTTTCGATACAATATGTTCACTAGTGTAAATTAAACAAAATTGAAAGTAGAGCCTTGCAGTTGACAACAGATGACTTTCCTGAGCAGCTATTCGTTTCATATTTTGGCTTCAACAGTTAGTTCTCCGCATTCAATACCTGAATTGTTTTGTTTTTTTAATCAATATACACCGTAATTCAGTGGCGTAGCTAGGGAGGGGCAGTGGGGGGACATGTGTCCCCGGTCGCCACGTTAGGGGGCGCCAAAATGAGTATTAAAACTAATTATTGTATTTTATTTTTATGTAAACTAATGTATTCCAAATACGTTTGCAAGATTGAATTTTGGGGCTCCACAAATATCTTAATTAGCCTACAAACCAGTTGGCAAGCTTGATTTGGGCGCCCCCATTGAGCATTAAGGGGCGCCATTCTACTCATACAACAAATGTTTTTTTAAACAAAGATCAGTTCGGGTTCAAATATTATTCTTCATATACTGAAATTGGCATCTGGTTTTAACAATTATACAGGTTGGATAATTTCGAGTCGAATATACTTAGCATGAGTACACTCAGCTAAACAGGGTCCAGTTGTTATCACACTTTTTTTAACAGTTGAAAGTATATATTTGTTTTTCTCTCCTTCAACAACTCGTTGGGGAGAATTAAAAATAGTGGTGCCAATCAAAGTGAAGAGGGAGTCTAAAACATGCTGGAGCTCGATCAGAAGCTGTTAAAGCTATTTATGAAGGACTAGATGAACTAGTAGAGCTGTTGGAAAAATTATCAGAAGATGCAACTATGACGCTTAACACCAGAAGTGATGTAGAAACTTTGCTGGCAGGTATATTAAACTTTAACTTCCTAGTTTTGTTACATTTCTTGAACATCATACTTGGGAAAATTGATCGTGTCCAGAAACGGTTGCAGGATCCTACTATGAATTTCAAGAAAGCAGCAAGCATCTGATCTTGAATCGCTGGAGCAAGAACTTGTCAACATTCGTGATAATTTGAGCCAGGTTGCGGTTGCGGTAGACAATGGAAAAACAAGATGCACAACTTGGGGAATCGAGGTTGACCGAAGGATTAGACGACAAAGGAAGATGCCTGGAGAATTAGCAAGAGATGCAGGACTTTCTGCAGAAGAAGAAATTGCACATATTATGAACAGCGTAGTTGATAGACTCAGGAGATATCAATACGGTTTGTACGTCTAAACAAAGCTAAACACCAATTTAGATTTTAGTAGACGTCAAAACTCTTCTCGCTGAGACAAATATCGATACACTTCGTCGAAATTGCAAAATGTCTACGACACTGACGTCAATGGTCACGAATTGCGCACAGCAATCAGAGACTGTAAATTGCTACTCAGTGCCCAGACTGAAGATCTACTAGAAACTCCTTTGGATCTTCTTGGTTTTGTTGTTTCATATGGAGATGACGTATTTCCGAATCTGCGCATTTCACTGCAAATACTTCTAACGATTGCTGTTTCATAATTTTTCATTTGCAAGCTGTGAGCGGTCCTTCAGCAAACTGAAGCTTATTTTGTCTTATTTAATTCAATGGGACAAGATCATCTGAGTCAGGGGTCGGCAACCTAGGGAACGCGTGCCAAATTTGCCACGCAGAGCGATTTTCAATGGGACGCGAGAGACTTCCAAGACGTGTTTTTTTTAATGATGAAAAAAGATGTGTTTTTTTATTGATGAAAAAACAAACATTTTCCAGTTCATAATGAGGAAAACTGACTGTTGAAGACGATGTTTCTGTATGACAGAGCGATACATTTCAGTTAGTTGAACGCATTTACAAGGACGGGTTAAATCAAGTGGGTTAAATGGACAAACAATTAATGCAGGAAATGTTTATTTACAACTATTTAACGTAAATCAATTGTATACCTCTAATAATTAAATATTATAGTGAATACCATAATGGTGGATTTATAAAAAGAAATAATAATTAGTCAGTAAAATTTGTTATATTACAAAATATAACTGGTTTGGCATCAATATTGAATCAAATTTAGAAACTTAATTTAAATTAAAGGGAGATAATGAGCCCGTTTTATTTATGTTATTATTTCTAATATCGTGTTTCTTTTATTTCTTTTATAATAGACTTAATGGCATACAACGTATAATGTTATAATGAACAAACTGTAAAATGTAGTTGAAAATTATAAAAATATTAGATCTATATGACTAAAATATTTCATGCACATTTTTTAAACATTACATTAACTACCCAGTTTGTATGATTACCACACTATAACACATTGGTTATAAACTTAGCATTGAGCAAATTAAAGACAATTTCAGTTAAACTGAGAATAAACTATCATCAATAATATCAGTTGCTAGATCCTTATCTGGACAACCAAATGATAATGTTTACAAAATCATTACCAAAAATTTAAAAGTTTGGTAATATTATTTTTTGTGGTATAAATGCAAATAAAAAGGTTGATAATCACAAACGCGTTAATTATTGTTATTAAATATAAAACGCTTTACCGTTTTTTTTCCCATAACTTTCCTTTGCTTTTGGCCTTGGTCTTGCTACGGAGTTAAATTTATTGTCTTATAAAAAAAAAGAGGCCGATAGAGAAAGAAAGAAAGAGAGAGTGATCTTGCACTCCTTAGCTTCGAAAGAGAAACATTTGACAACGTGATTGACGAGTTTGCGACAGTCAAATCAAGGAGGATCAATTTGTTGTAGACTATGTCATGTATAATGTATAATTAGACTAGTAGAATATTTTTTTTTTTCAAATAATTGTTTACAAGTGTATAGAGAATTATTAGTCTGTATTCTATTTCATTAAAATACCAGATGCTTCGAAAATGAACCATGTAAACCGTGAAATTTCAAAATTTTTTTGGGAGCTCAATGAGCCCCCAGACTCTGTCGGTCCGAGATGGGGCGCAGACTTTGTGTCATGTCCCCGGGCGCAGATGACCCTAGCTACGCCACTGCCGTAATTGCTTCCAGACCAGAAACGAATTTAACCAAGACTTTACCTATACTCCATATTACTTTATTCTAGAAGAGACTTAAGAAATAAACTATAAAGTTGACAACAATAGATTCAATCACAGATCGCAAGTCCAATGATGAGAACTTTGTATACAAACATTCATGAACTAAAGCGGTCGACGCCCAGTGCGATTCCCATGTAGTTCACAACACAGCACCAATTAGTTATGCTGACGTACGTTGTTTTCACTTGCATTAAAAAAAAATCTTCTTGGAGGTCTATCGCGTGCCAACGAAAATCATTATGCGTGCCAAGTCTGGCACGCGTGCCTTAGGTTGTCGACCACTGCTCCAAATCATATCAGTTGAGAACGAAGATGAAAAATATATTTTGTTCAACACTAAAAATGAACTTTAAACAAATTAACCCTTACAGTCCCGGGCGCGTATATAGCGGAACTGGAGGCAGCATAGATAGAAGTAGGTCGGTACGGGAAGGGTTAACTTAAGAATTAGATAGTGAGGGTGAAATATAAATTTTAGTTGTGCGCAGGATGGCCATAGCTATGTTAAAAAGCAAAGACATGCATTTATTTGTTTTATAGTTTTTTCAACATTCTTTTCAACATAAAGAGACTTTGGTATAATGCTCCATGTTATTTTTAGAATGAAGATAATCGAAGAAAAAAACATGTTAGCGTAGCAATAGCTACAAGAGTCTTTGCCTATGAACTTTTAATGTCGGTTTGTTGACGGTTCTCACTATTGGCTTGAATTTATTTTAAAATAGCTAATCACAATTTGCCTCTTTGATTTCGTATGGGAATGGGCCGACTATCTCTCCCTCTCTCTCTATATATGAATAGCATCTGTCTTAACTACCCGTTTTAGCACCTCCTAGCTTCTCAGAGTACACCCACCCACCCCCCCCCCCATCCAAAAAAAAAAAAAGGGGCTTCTTGTGCGTTTTCATTACCTGCGCGACTTGTTGACGGAACATCTCTAAACGTCTACCTAAGGCTGTAAGCCTGCGCCCCTTCCACATCTCACTTCCAAAACCCTTTAAGTAATGGTACAAATCAAATATTTGCTCTATCATCCCGACCAACGTTTCCTATCTCTTATCACACGTACCTTCTAATTTATTTCTATGGCTTTCAGCCCCTATTCCCACATCCCTGTTGTAATCTCCCCCCCCCCTCCCTCCCTCCCCAGTGTCTTCCGCGGTGGCCGCTAACTTCCCCTCGCCCCTTCCATCACCAGCCCACATTTTCCTTGCCCTGGAGTCTACTAACCTACCCACCCATCCACCCTCTCAGCCAATTTCATCTCCAAAATCAGTTGTTTTTTTTTCTTAAAATTTAAAGAAACATGTTTTTTTTTTACTTTGCCGTGGCGCCATCGCTGATTAAATATACAATAGTGGAATGCTGATAAAACCCACAGCACAAAAAAAAAAAAAAAAAAAGGAAGACATTAAATAGATCCAGGCTCTTACGCCGAGGTAGGTAGGTCAACAGAAGCCAAAAAGCATCAACCTATAGGGTGAATGGTGCTTTCAACCGTATACCTATGTGCACAGTATCTCTAGGCCTCCAAGGTTGTATTTTTTTAAACATAGATTTTTCTAGAAGATTTCCCATCAGAGTACTCTAAATAAAAATTCACCTATTAAAAATTCTTTTAGTAATTAGTTTAAGAGGCTTCGTATAGTGCTCCTATTTATAAACATTGAACAAAATATGCTTTCTCTCTCTCTCTCTTTCTCACCCCCAGGGCCGTATTTAGGATTGTGGGGGCCCTGTTCCCAAGGGCCAAATGTATTTGCGGGCCCCCTCGTGGACTCAACCCTGCCAGTGTCTCTTAACAATCAAATGATATTTCCCATTCACAGTATTTGTTCACGTGTGCTTCTACAACAGCACTATTCTAATTGCCAAAAGAAAAGACTAAATTTTTATTTTGGAATGTGTGGGGGCCCCTTTTGTGTGGGAGCCCTTGTTCCATAGGAACATGTGGAACATGCCTAAATACGCCTCTGCTCACTCCAATGTCCCTCCTCTCTCTTTCTCGCTCTCTCTCACTCAATCAATCTATATAAATTATATATCTATTATATATCTATGGTGTCTATCTAAGATAAGATAAAGATATATCAGTCTATCAACTGCCTCAACATTAAAACAGGGTAAATCGAACACACTCCCCAAGGCTGCAGATGTTGCCCCTAGGTCCATGAGACAGTCCTTAGAGAAGTCATTCATTGTCTGGTGATGTGAAGATTTGAACACAAGACCTATAAATTGCACCTTATTTAGACTACTTGTCAGTCAATAAAACAAACAAACAAGCAAGATGTAGAACGGCTTTAAGCAACAGTGTTACCAAAGACTATAATAGGATGGGACCGCTTGCTCTATTTTTAGAGCTTATTTGTTCTTTTTCCGTGCGCATCCAATAACGATGTCTTAAATGACTTCTACGCTACTACGTTTGCCTACATGTTTCCGCCGTATACAACTTTCGATTTTAATTTTTCATTTGAGAAAATCATAGAGATGAAATAAAACGGAAGTGTTCAGTACAAAAGGGAATCGGGAATTCCGAAAAGAAGTCATTTGAGTCATCAAATCGCAGAAATATTCAAGCAAGCGGCCCATCTTATTATATAGTCTTTGGTGTTACTTAGCACTCTAGTTGCAAATTTATTTTCTTTTGTTTTTCCTTCTTGAAATATTGAGATTCACTGGTTATTATATATCCAATTTGCCTAGGACGTTCTCACGGTGTAGGATTTCTCCTCAACTACCTTGTACAATTTAGTTTCTTATCTCCCTTATTATTACATTTTAAAACTGACACTCGAGTTAATGCATTTGATCACAATCTAAAAAAAAAAACGAAAATGAAACGCCATCTCTTGAAGATGTAGAATTTAGGGTAGCATGTTTGCCTACGTACCTGCGTGGAAATGATGAGGGGGTCCATGGTGTGTATTGAAGAGGGGGGCGGGCGGTCGATACAACGCAGACAGGTAGGTAAATATTGAGCATCCTTGAGAATTTTTGGTGGCCGCGGGGTAGAGGTATGGGGCGGGTTTTTTTTTTTTTTAAACCAATCTTAGTTCTTAAGTTCTTATGTTTCACGCCCGCTTTACATTATGTTATAGACAACGATGGGTCCTTGCCAATGGGTCTGGTTCAAATCTACTAATAGTGGATCGAGAGGTTATGCCCCTAAAAATGTATTTATAAAAAAAAAACAGTGTTGAAAATTAGTAGAGAGGGTCGCCTTTAAACTGTTTTCATGAATGCAGAAAAAAAAAATATAAAAAAAAACCAATAGTATGACTCACTGGGCGGTGAAATGGCTGTCAGGGATGTGTGTGTGTGTGGGGGGGGGGGGGTCGTAGGAGAAGCTACCGGTATCTCAGTTTTACAGGCTAGAGTTTAGATTCAAGGGCGGCGGGTCAGTCCCTCTTGTCATTACATGTTATAGAATAAGCACATTGCAGTGTTAAATTGTCTATACATTAAACTACAAAATCACCCGAAAGTTTGGTTAATGGCAATATTTATAAAGTCACAATTAGTGGCAATTTTTTTTTTCATAGCATTTAGATCAACGATGCTTATAATAGTACTGCGACGTGTCTTTATCATTAACATACGCTGACTCTAAATAGAAGATTATTGCGACTTACCCCTATTGGTAAATTTACGTATCCTAATTTATAAATACATTTTATTTTTTTTTTAAACATATTATGTCACATACGCTTATTCATTACAGAAGATTATTGTGACTGACGATAATCTGTGGTTTAAGCCTAATCTTGGATTTTGTCTCGTTAGTTCAGGTAGCTCATTATGTGTCCTAATACCCTTCGGAAATAGAGCAAACATTTTTAATTCGTCTTTACATACAGGACATAAAAAGTCTTAAATCTTTTATTTTTATCTATGTCTTTCTATGCATTTTTTTTAGATTATTGAGTTAAAATTTCAATTTTGAATTCAATGTTTCAAGTATTATTACAATTTTAGAAATTTCTTTTCTTACTTGTTTATAAATTACTAATGTTTCCAAATAGTAAAATACTTGTTATTAAGAAATATTTCCTTGAAATATTCATTATTAATAATCCCTCAAATATAGATTGCTCAATCTTGTAGGCATGTATTGCAAAATTTAGTTTGAACTTTTATCAGAAAACTAACTAGTACGGAGAATACACAGTCTTGTTATTATCAACGGATTAATGATATAATCTTTATCTGTATGAAACGGGTTAACTTACTTTAGCAAATCAAGCTGCCATTAAAGTTTGCAATTAGCATTTATGCGAATCTTCTATGCAATTTGAAAGTAGGGCCTAAGAAATGGTAGATGCTGAAACTGAAACCACAAAGTCCATTGTCTTAGACAACTCCAACGATAAAGCCTTCTAAGGAGATACAATAAAGATTAAATCAATCTTCCCTTCTCCACGCACCCCCCTCCACCAAGATCGATGCCCGTGAACCTCGGAAACAAATGCTCTGACAGACATGCAGACAGACACGCAGACAGACACGCAGACAGACACGCAGACAGACACGCAGACAGACATAGATAGATTTGAGAGCAGACATACCCCCCACCCTCACCCCCACCCACCACCCCCACCACCCTCACCCCCACCCCTGATTACAAAGACATTTTGTTTTTTGGGCTCAACCGTGATACAGATTGATTGAGTAGTCTTAACACTGGCATTGGGCAGGCCACATAAGCACACGTATTGTCTCAGGAGGGAACAGAGTAACACAGCTCGAGCTTACGTAATCCCCTATTGTTTATTTGTTCATTGCCAATTAATTTTGTTTTTTATTCTTTAAAAAAATATATCAAACCATTTACAGATTCGTTTTGTTTTGCGTCTCGGAAGTTTTTTTTTTTAGCTATATGATCTTTTGTTTTCTTTACCTAGTCGGATTACAACAAACAAAGCAAACAGACACAGGACATCCTTGGCGCCCCACATTAAGGGCAGGGTGTTGAATTAATCGCTCAAACACCTCATCATCTACAAGACACAGTCACCTGAAACCCACCACAAAAAACAACAACGTGTCTGTGTCTTTTAAAGGACAAAGGAGTCTTAATCTATGACCAATACTGTGTGTAACAATCTCCACAGTAACCATAATTAAGATAAGATAAGATTTCTTTATTGATCCAAACAAATGGAAATTTGTCTTGACTACAGATGTTTTGTCCTTCAGCATATTTTAAACAAAATAAAAGAATTATGTGTAATTTATATACAAGCACAGAACTATAATTATAAAAATAGACAATCGCACACACAATCACACAATTATTATGCAAGAAAAAGTTCATTAGTAGTCAGCTATGGACAAGTCTTAACGTGTATGCATGCATAAAAGGTCATGTGCAAAAAACATTTCCGTTCTTATTCGATCATTTTATTCGAAACAATATGCACGATTAGGCATTAGGCATTCAAACAGGGATAGAACTTAGTATAACAAAGTACCCGTCGGACCAAATTGATCGAAGGGCCGGTGGAGAAGCGTTCACCGGTTTCTGTGATCATGGTATACTAGGGGTTATGTGGCTAGCGCAAGGCCCAGCCGCATTTACTTTACCCCAACTAATGTCAGCTCTACCCATCAGAGCTGGTTAGACTAAGGGACACCCTCCAGTCCCGGGAACAGATCCTAGCCTTCACCAGGATTCGAACCCTTCTATACGCCTGTCGAACGCGCTGCCCACCGGTTCCCCGGGATAAGCATAGAGCGCAATATTATTATGTATAGAAGGAGCGGTGTCGAAATTTGCTAGGGAAGCAGAAGAGACGGTTCCAGCATGTGCTTTTCTACTGCCCTGCCTAAATGGAGGGGTATAGAGTTGATGGGAACGGTCAACTGTTTGCAACGAGCCTGTAATAATATGGTGACTTGGCTACACTGCGCAAAACAAGATGGTTTTATTCTCCGAGTCCTTAGAGAGTAGACTCGCCTCGTGCTCTCACTCAGGGAAGTGAGATTTCAAGTCCGGAAGTATAGATGGAGCGTGTGGTAGCATATAACATAAACAGTTTTGTGGTTCTCAAACAAAATTACTAGAAAGACCTTTTCATTTAGCGAAATGTTTTTTTTTCTTTTTAATTTAACATTAAACCTAACAGTATTAAGGTTTATTAATTTTATTAGCTTATCGTTTGACATTGTTTTGGTATATTAAACCACATGGACTGACTATTCAAAAAGGTTCTCTTGATGAGCTCATAATTTATTAGCGGAAATAAGCGATTATATAGTTCATGGTTAGCCGAACGCCTACACCAATGAGGTGTGACTTCCCGCCAAACATTTTCATTTTTTTTTTTTGAAAGTATAAATTACGCAGATTGCGGTTTTAGATAAAAAAAAATGTTCCAAATAAAAAAACACCACAAAAAAACTTCTTTGGCTACTTACGGAGTTTCTTAGTTTGAAAAAAAAAAGTAATTTGAATTGGAATCCATGACTAACGTAGATTAAACACAAAGTGAACGCAATAATTATAGAGTCTACGAAAGTGCAGACGCCCCCCGTCGCTCCCTTCTTAGTCTTGTGGCTCTCTTCTCTAGTCAAGCCCACCCTTTGCTCTTGACTTCAGTCTACAGAGGGTTAATTATTGTTATCAACTGTTTACGGGAAGTATCACAACAGTTAACCCATTTCCCGCCTCTGTTTTGCGTGTGGCATTTTTTCTTCGTCTTTCATTTCATTGTGTGTGTATGTACGCGTATTTCTTTATCCTTGATTTGACAGCTCAACAGGACTGCACTTCAATAGACTTACTACACAATGCCATTGAATGCAAAATAGAACAAAAGAAAAGAGCAGCGATCATAGACCGTTACGACAAAAAGTGGATTTGATTTTCTGAAGTACTTTTGATGTTTTTTTTTATAATAAAAAAAATTTTGAAGAGCCTTTTGTGTGGTAGGCTATTTGTTTGGCGAGAAATTCTAAATGTCTGGCTCCGTTCTTAATTCTTTGTTTAAAGTTTTGTTTTATGTCTGAAGACGGAATAGAATCGAAGAACATATTATTTCTTTTTGGAGCAAAATTTGGAGTCAACTTGACTTTTTGTAGTCTAGTCTATTGTATGGTAATTGGTAATAGCGATTCTGGCAATGACAAATCTAAAGTATAATTAGTCAACTGTCTGGGAAATACAAGAAATTATTATTGTTCTATTGCTGAATTAGCCTTTGAGTTGTGATTCCCCCCCCCCTTCCCCAACCCACGCTTCAGTTTTCTTAATGTCTGGATTAAAGAAAATGTCAGCAATCTAGATTCTAGATGTTTGAATGAAAAAAATGGCCAAGCAACACTCCTTTAGAACGGACGTGAAATCGGACATGTGGTCTACGTATTTGGGGTTTGGTGGGATTGATCGGAAGAAAGGTTTAGTGTTTGAAAAAAAAATATTTATATTATAACAAAGATATGACACAGTGGCCGGGCGGGAGCGCTTTCGGTTGGCGTACCGAAGGTCCTTGGTTCGAATCCTTGAAAAGGTTAGGATTAGTTCCCTGGGCTGGAGGGTGTCCCTGAGTCTACCCAGCTCTGATGGGTAGGCTTACCTGACGTAAGTTTGGTCAACTGGCCGATTTCCTACCAGCAAATTGAATCCAATGGGGCACGGAAGGTCCTGGGTTGGAATCCCGAAGAAGGCCAGGATTAGTTCCCTGGTCTGGAGGGTGTCGCTGAGTCTATACAGCTTTGATGGGTAGGCCTATATGAATTTAGTTTGGGGTAAAATAAAGCCAATCCCCTAGTAAGCCGTGGCCACAGAACCTGGTGAACGCTTCTTCACCGGCCCTATGTATTAATTAGGCCCGACGGGATACTTTAAATTGAATCCAGATAGCCCAGGTGTGATCATTTCCTGATTTAAGATAGAGACATTTAAAAAAAGAAACTATCTGCTGTTGTGCTGGCCACGCAATCCTTAAGTAGTAGGCTACCGTCACCAATAACCGTCCCTCAATGTATATGTAAAGGTCTGTAAATGGATTTTTTTGTGTATGTTATCCTTATCATTATTGAATTTTAGCTTGAATAAGATAAACAAAATAATGGTAGACCTATTTCTGGGTAATACTGAAAAAAAGCGAAACTTTTTTTTTAATGCGCAGTAAGTTTATGTTGGCTTATTAAATGAATATTTGTACAAGCAGAAACAAACAAAAGAAAACACATAAAAAAAAAAAAAAGAATCAACTGCCGTATTTTTCAAATCCGCTAAGCTTTTCAATTTACCTGAGATTAAACAATGGGGGCCTCTTTAAAGGAGGGAATTAACTCTTCCCCAGCCGGGCCATCATAGCAGCTTCTGTCCCTTAGATCTCCTAGCAACCACCTGAAGCGAATATCAACTTAGAAAATACAGCCTGTACAAATTATTCGGCCCTTTTTTTTTTGTGCGTTTTGTTTTGTTGTTTTTCTTTTTTTTTCCACAATCCCAATTTTTGATTTCTCCCCCAATGTGGAAATCCATCGGGGGGGGGGGGGGGCGGGTTAAGAAAAACTAAGAACAAACTCTTCAATGGTTTTAATACTTTGCCTGATACTGCCTTTTGTCTTCGAATCAAGTTAGCCATTGAGGGGGTGTGAATTCACTGTGAATTTAAAGAAATGGACGTATTTTTTTTTTAAGATAAAGAAAAGGTAAAATCAAGAACGACAAATCTTTCATTATCTTGAAAAAAGCTCGATTCAAGCGGAATTATCTCCCATAAATTACCTCAACCGTTTAGCGTTAAAGCCTCCAAACTTTATCGCCCGCCCGGGAAGGAGTAGGAGGGGGGGGTAATCCTTTTTCCCGCCCCCATTTTCCTAATGTCACAGAAAGGTGTTGCGAATTGCAGGGGCGTATATCACCCGACCAGACAGCTCCGTCTTCTACCTCGCCTCCTGTGTCGTCAACCGACAGCACCCCCTCTCCTCATCTTCCATCCGCCCCTTGCCCCTTGCCCCCCCCCCTTGTTTTTTTCACTCTCAGCCGTTCTAACCATTTTCTTGTTATACAAGTCGATCTTTTTCTTTTTTTTTTGAGACAAGGGCGATAACTCTATGCCGTCCTGCAAACAACCGGGAATTTCCGCAATTTGGTAATGGCGCGACTTTCTTCAACAATACATGTAATTTCTTGTGTCTGTAGCCTATATATATGGGCCCTAATGTTGCGCGAATAGGCTAAATAGTTGACTTGGGATTTCCCCAGACATCTAATAAGATTGCTTGTTTTACTCAGAGGTAAGGGCGCTTGATCTTTAAATCCCGACGGTTGCAGTTCGAGACTTTGTTTCATTTTGTTGTCATTTTGACATCGTCACAGATCGTAAGCATTCATATTTGAATTGACTACAAATAATTTGGGTGTGCTGGACACACAATCTCCTTGCACGTAACAAGCAAAGTAACACTTCCAGAACAGTTAGACATTGAATACCATTACATCTCTGTCTATCTTTACCCGCCCGATCTCTGTGACTCTTTTTCCAACTAAGTAGACAAAATTGCCTGGTAGAAAAAAGAAGATTCTACATCTAAGCAATTTTATCTTGAAATACGTTCGGCTGGCGTACCGAAGGTCCTGAGTTCGAATCCCGGTAAAGGCTAGGGATTTTTTTTACGTGGACTGGATTGTGTCCCTGAGTCTACACAGCTGCTCTGATAGGGCCTGAATTCAGTTGGGGTAAAGTAAAGGCGGCTGGGCTTTTGTGATGGTCACACAATACCTTAGTATGCCGTGACCACAGAAACTAATGAACGTTGCTTCACTGGCCATATGGATCAATTTGGTCCGACGGGATACTTTACCTTACCTACTGGCAATAGACATAAAACACTCTATTTCAGGGGCCGGGAACTTTTTTGTCTTAGAGAGCCATGGATACAACATATTTTGAAAAGTAATCTAGTGAGAGCCATATTATACATTATGTTTAAAACTAAAAATTCAAGTAAATGGGGTTAAATGCGTACATTTTGTGTAAGTTCAACACTAAAAGTACAATAATTATGTCTCTGAATTCTTCTGATGCTGAGCTCCAGTAGACTTTAGCTCATTTGTAGAATGAAATATTGATATAAAATTAATATGTAGATCAAAAAGTCTAAAAAAAAAACATTTTTTTTATTAATCGAACATTTGTCTGCGAGCCAGATGCAGCCATCAAAAGAGCCACATCTGGCTCGCGAGCCATGGGTTCCCGATCCCTGCTCTATTTCGTCTTAATGAGACAGTTAGTGAGATGTACATTCGAATTCAGCCAACTACATTTCGAGGATTGACGCCACTAGTCACAGAAATTAAATGCAAATGCTAATTTGTTGTAAAGTTGGTTACAAAATGTTACACACACACACAAACAAACTTTAGGGCAACGCAGGCTTATACATAACAAGATAGTGACAGATGTTAAAGACATATAGATATACAGATACACATATATATATATAGATATTTGGACTACAAATATGAATATATTGATAGACAGATTGATTGATTGATTATTAGAGAGGCAGATAGAAGCATATACAGACTAATTAATGGGAAACTTGATGTAAAAATAATAATAATAATAATAATTGGTCATTTATATCGCGCCTCACTCCATGCTAATGCAAGCATGCTCAGCGCGCTCACAAAAACGAAACGACAATAACACTCTAAAATAGTTTTAAACAAGGTTTCGACCGATGGAGGCACGAAACGACAATAACATTTTAAAATAGTTTTAAACAAGTATTTTTCTGATGGATGTGTACTTTATCAACTTAGTTGAAAAGAAAAGTCTTCAAATTCTTCTTGAATGCTTTTTTTGACACAGTTTTTCAGTGTCTCAGGTAAGCCATTCCACAGTGTAGGCGCCACAGATTCAAACGAGCGTACACCAAGAGTCTTTTTTCTGTGACCTTCCAAACCTGGAATTTCCAGGAGAGATTGTGTTGAAGATCGCAGCATCCTTAACGGGACATGCTTCGGTATAAGCTCTTTGAGATATGCAGGTGCTGAGCCTTCCACGCATCCATAGGTAAGGGACATTATCTTATGATCGATGCGCTTCGTCACAGGGAGCCAGTGGAGCTCTTTGAGAATTGGAGTGATATGGTCATGCTTCTTTACTCGTGACACAATGCGTGCTGCAGTATTTTGAACATTCTGAAGTCTATCCATTTGTTTATGGGGTAAACCCCACAGGCAACTGTTACAATAGTCTAGTCTTGACTGTATTGTTGCAACAGCAAAAGCATTGGCTGTTTTTTTATTAATTAATATAAAATAGTAATAGATAGTTAGAAGAGAGACAGACATGTATATAGAAAGACAATGACATGCAGATATATACATGTATGAAAAAATAGATAGATAGATAAATAGATAAATAGATAGATTGATTGATTGATTGATTGATTGGTTGTGATAGCTAGGTTTCTAATTAAAAGCAAATCTAGTGACTTCAACAATTTCTAAATATGAAAAAAATCATTTAAGTTTGTCAAAATCAAGATTCTAAAGGCATCCCGGATTTATTATATGACCTACCGGTAAATGGCATTAAGCACATTATAACCACACGTGGAAAGTTGTAAGAAAACGAACAGCAGAACAGCTTTAGGGTAATACTTTTACATTTCCGCTTCATAAATTTCCCCTCATCGGAATGTTTCATTGCTTCAAAGTGTGTGTGATCAATAAAGATACATTTTAATGCGTTGGTTCGTAGTATTTTCCCCCCATCCAACCACTCCCTGCAGCCCCCCCCCACCTCCTCCAGCCACCCAACACACAAAGAAGACATATTTGTCATACGATTAAAGCGTCTATGATTAAGCTTGTATTTGTATGTATGTAAGGTCTTTGCTGTGGGTGGTATTTATTTGTCTACGTTAACTCAGCGATGAAAGAAATGAGATTTGTAAAAGTAAATGGACCGACTTGCTACCTAGAACGGCATAGGCGGCATCATCTTTGAAGTAAGTCCAATTCATACCGCTGCCCTTCAGGAATGACTGTTGTTCCTCTTCTGTAGTTCTTTTGCTGGTCTCTTTGTTTTTTTCCGATGTCTATCTGAAGTCCAGTTAAAGACCGTCTAAATAAGCCAATCGGAAAGGAGGAGATTGGAAGACGAAAGCTGGGATGGACAGAAGAGACCTGAGAAGACCGTGGGGCAAAAATATATTAGGGGTGCCCTGATAAATCAAAGATGTCATGATACAAAGAGGATGATGCCTTGATATATATTCCAAATATTTTTAATATGACATACGCCAGTAGACATAATGATTCCGTGTCATATACTCCGTTCGCTGTGAAACATAACATATATTATGTCAGTTATCGTATTCATGATAATTCAGAGAAATCGTGGCAAATTTCAGTGGCTGGGATAAGTCACCCTTGTTATGAAATGCATTGGAAACATTGCTATATTTATCTTCCTCGACATAAAATAATTGCAATAATACACATTGGCTTACTTGACAGGTCCCCGTTGCAATGATACATATTGGCTTACTTGACAGGTCCCGGTTGCAATCGATGATACACATTGGCTTACTTGACAGGTCCCCTTTGCAATGATAGGCCTACTTATTAGCTTACTTGACAGGTCCCCGTTGCAATGATTCATATTGGCTTACTTGACAGGTCCCAGTAGAATTCAATGATACATATTGGCTTACTTGCCAGGTCCCGATTACAATGATTCATACTGGCTTACTTGACAGGTCCCCGTTGCAATGATACATATTGGATTACTCGACATGTACCGGTTGCAATCATACATTTTGGATTACTTGCAACGGTACATATAGGCTACAGTCATGATTTAGCGGAGGCTTATAAGATATCACGATACTTCTTCTATTAGACAGTCAGCAGAGCTGTTTGCTCTCTTGCAGTCAATGCCAGACAAACATATTTACATGTTTTTTTTCAGTTGTTCAATACTGCTATATAGTGTGTTGGTAATGGTAGGTTGAGGGGGGAGCAGAGCGATACACCACAAAACACACACATCCTTGCATCACATCTAAAGGTGAAGTTACAACGCCATACAATATATACAAGCTTACTTCCCTTTCGCCGCCACTGACTTTAAAGGAATCGGGGTATCTTACTTTTTAATGTATATATTTTCCCCGTTTTCCCCGAGCCATTAAGGGGGAGAGAAGTGTTGTTTAGTCTGCGTTGCAGACGTCTGGTAAACAAAAAAAAAAAATGTAATTAAAAAGGCGGCAACAGGAAAACCGCCAATAAAAGCTGGTCACGGCTGATTGACCAAAACTTTTCGATACATCGATGAGCGGTGACGTAGACACATGGTAGCAATATAGTGCCTCTTAATGGAGTTTGTCTGCATTTAGATTAGCTTTTTGAATAGGCGCTAAAAATACATATAAAATTGGCATGGAAAGAATTGTCGCCCTGGAGGGGGACAACGTGGAGGGGAGGGGGGAGAGGGGGGGCCTTGAGGCGAAGGGAATATTGCAAATAAAAGAATCCTTTATTGCAATTTAATTTCTCACCACAAAAAAAAAATTGGTTATTGAGTATGTTATTGGTAAAAGAGAAAAAAAACATCAGACGAATAAACAAGAAAAACAAAAACGAGATTTAAAACAAGTGGCAGTTCCATGTTAGAAAATAATTAATATAGTCGTACATCGAAATTAAAATAAATAAATAAATAAAAAATAAAGTAAACTCTTTTTCACGATTTGTGTATTCTGTATGGAGGACTTGAACCATTTTCCTTTCAGACAGTTCTTCGCCAGTGCTGGTTATTGTTGTATTATTAGTTTGTTTGTTATGGACCACTTTAGTCTTATATGTGATGGTGTTGGTGGTAGTGGTGACTGTTACACGATGTTGAATACGTTCAACCAAATAAAAAAAAGGAGTTTTCAATTTTCAAGAAGTTGTTTATTTAACAAGAGACGGGTACCCAGTGGTGTATTTGGGCACCCCGGCATTAGCACCTTAATGACGATAACCAGAAAATATGGTTACAACATAATAGAGTTCTGACAGAGTAAGGCAACTGCCCAGGGCCCTAGTATCGAAGGCTAGTGATTAAGAACGACCCCACTGGATCTCGGAAAAAAAGTGTGACTAAAAATGCGTCTCGGTTTCAGCCCAGATAGGGGGACGAAACAGTCGGTTTTCTGCCAACTGCGCTGCCAAACTGAACGTTTTCTAGGGTACTATACTACAATATACAAGTGACGTAACAACTAGATTTAAATAATGAGAAAAAGGGGAGATTATTACAGTCAGCCATTACTCAGAGAATATGGGTCGTACTGAATGGGCAACCTGGTTTTTTAAATTGTTCAGGAAATACTTGTTTTTAATGTGTGGAAAAAATGAAACAAGTCTGTAGCAGAGGCTGGTCGTCTGGTAGGAACCAAGCCCCATGCAACAGGAGTGGCCCCGGAAATCTTCCTTTCTCTGCACCTGGTCAATGACCAAAAAAAAAAGAATAATTACGGGCAGAACTTGTTCCACAAGAGCTATCAGTATCACCTATACAGCACCCCCCCCCCCCCCCTCCCAAATCCTATTGGTATTCTATGTTCGATTCGCTTATAAATTTCAGCCATGAATCACCAGAGTTTTGGGCCCTGTTGCTAAGGAAGCGCCACCCAACTCTAGGTTATTCCTCCTTGCATTAAAAAAGAAAAAAAAAAGGTAATACATTTATCCACCTTGTTTTAATGATTTATTCAGCTTTCTTTCAGAGGCGATTAAGTCAGGATTATCTACCACCCGTTGGGCTCTCGCTCTCTCTCTCTCGCTTCGCGATACACCGTTTCTAAGTCCCCTCCCTTCCCACGAGTTACCAACACCCTCACTTGTTTGAATAAAGGGCACATTTAGATTAGGCATAAGTCGCGCGGACAAATTCTGGGATTTGCCCCTTATTGAACGGGGAATACTCTTTAGCTTTCCCATGTCTTTAAAGGTGTCGGTGAAGAGTTATCAAGTTACCTGTAAATTATCGTAGATCGACAGGATTGCTTATATCTAAGATATATGGGTGAGATTACGTTGGATTTGGCAGAGAGTAGGGGTGTGTGGAGGGGGGGGTAGTTGTTATATGACGCTCAATGTTTTATTTTGTTGATATATTTAGATAATTTAGACGAATATAAATATATATTCTATTTGATTGATTCAATCTATATATAGTCTAAGTGTCTAGATTATGTGTTTGTCTATTTATTTCTCTGTATCAATCTATCTATCTTTCAAATTAGCTATGTATCTGTCTGCTGATGCTTCTGTCTTTTTTTCTACCTATGATTCTATCTTTCTATTTTCTATCTATCTGCTTCAATCTATTTATCTTTCTATACATCTACATCAACATACCTGACAGCCTGTCTGTGTCATTCCGTCTTTTTATTTGTATTAACCTATGTATCTATTTATATATCTAGGCCATTCTAGGCCTACCTTTATGTTCTTATGTCTGTCAATCTCTCTGTATAGTTTTTTAGGCTATGTTTGCATATATGCCTAGACAATCTATCTATCTATCTATTAATGTAGGCTAAATATATTTCTATAAATATCTTTATATATATCCATCTATGCAGATCTAGCTGTCTATCTATCTAGAAGATTGTCTGTTCTTTAATATGTCTGTCTGTCTCATTGCTTGTCGGTCTGACTAAAGTCTGACTAAGGTCTGACTGAGGTCTGACTAAGGTCTGACTAAAGTCTGACTAAAGTCTGACTAAGGTCTGACTAAGGTCTGACTAAGGTCTGATTAAAGTCTGATTAAAGTCTGATTAAAGTCTGACTAAGGTCTGATTAAAGTCTGATTAAAGTCTGATTAAAGTCTGACTAAGGTCTGACTAAAGTCTGATTAAAGTCTGACTAAGGTCTGACTAAAGTCTGATTAAAGTCTGATTAAAGTCTGACTAAGGTCTGATTAAAGTCTGATTAAAGTCTGATTAAAGTCTGACTAAGGTCTGACTAAAGTCTGATTAAAGTCTGACTAAGGTCTGACTAAAGTCTGATTAAAGTCTGACTAAGGTCTGACTAAAGTCTGATTAAAGTCTGACTAAGGTCTGACTAAAGTCTGATTAAAGTCTGACTAAGGTCTGACTAAGGTCTGACTAAGGTCTGACTAAGGTCTGACTAAGGTCTGACTAAAGTCTGATTAAAGTCTGACTAAGGTCTGACTAAGGTCTGACTAAGGTCTGACTAAGGTCTGACTAAGGTCTGACTAAAGTCTGATTAAAGTCTGACTAAGGTCTGACTAAAGTCTGATTAAAGTCTGACTAAGGTCTGACTAAGGTCTGACTAAAGTCTGATTAAAGTCTGATTAAGGTCTGACTAAAGTCTGATTAAAGTCTGATTAAAGTCTGACTAAAGTAGGCTACATTTGTAAAAGCTACAAAAATAAAAGAATAAGCTCTGCATTAATTGATATTTATGTTGCAATGATTTTATTTTTATTAATCAATGCAATGATCTACTGCATAGGTTCTAAACGGGTACGATATCGCCCCCCAGGGGGCGGTGGTAATCTTTAGGGGGGGCGCTGACATTCCCGGGGGGCGATTGGGGGGCGGTGAAGGGCAAGTGGGTGGTACAAACGTACCAGATATATCTTAACACCTCAGCTATTTGAATCGATTCGTTTTTGGAGGATGAAATGTGATGTAAACGCTAGTGCAAGTGCTTATTATATTAATAAGAAATATAAATCGCAGCGACTTTTCGATAAAGTAAGGTCTCTATTTGGCAAGTATGGTGTGCGGCCGGCTGGTCCTGTGGTTGGTTCACCGGACTGTCGCCCTAACATCTGCTAATATTAATATTTTGATATCAGTTTAACCGAGATGTCCTTGTTGTGTTTTACACTATCCGGACCAAACCTTCAATATTGTTAAGCGGTAGAGATAAGTAGTAATTGTGGGGGCGGTGAGCCGAAAAAGGTTGAGAACCTATGATCTAATGTAAGCGAGAAGATACAATTTGTTGGATACTAACCTTTTGATAGTTCAGCTCTTTATTAGACGGATTTAAGTTCATGTGAAATAGTTTAATCCACCAACTATAAGAAAATGAATATAATACTTGCTTTATAGAACAATATTTCTATCGATGCTTTATTAATAATGTCTCTTACAAAATCACAAGAGAAAGAGAGAGAGAGAGAGAGAGAGAGAGAGAGAGTGAGAGAGTGAGAGAGAGAGAGAGAGAGAGTTTGTGGGAAAGAGAGAGAACAAATAAGAAATAGATAACGTGAATCTAGAATCGAGACTATATATGCTACAAACGTAAAACTCTGTCTAAATAGACTGGACTGTATAAGTATAAGCTTATGAAAGTGAGAGAGAGAGAGAGAGAGAGAGAGAGAGAGAGTGAGGGGAAAGAGAGAGAGAGAGAGAAAGAGAGAGAGAGAGAGAGAGAGAGTGAACAAATAAGAAATAGATAACGTGAATCTAGAATCTAGACCAGCAGTTCCCAACCTGTCGGTCGCGACCCCTTTGGGAGTCGAACGACCATTTCACGGGGGTCGCCATGGATCATCGGAAAACACTTATTGTTGATGGTCTTATTGAGGCTTTCTACAATAACATGTACATCACAGTACTCTTCGATGGCACCACAAAACAACCCTCCCCGGTGTGTAGCGGGGTCAAACCGGGTTGAGTCCTGGCACTAACATTCTTTAACATTTTCATAATAGTGTACCAAAGTGGGATTTCTAATTCATTCATAGTGCCTGTCACGATTCTGGACTGAACCGTAACCTTATTAGCACTCATGGATAGATCATAGCGCAGAAGTAGTGTAGAACTAGAAACATAGGTTAGCGTAGAGTTAGATTAGGGAGTAGAAAAGTAGCCTGAAGCTATTACCTCCTCCCTCCCCCACGCAATAGGAACACCTTAACCACCCCCTTCTTCACCTGTTCTTTAACCCTCTCTGCACTCTCTCATTCCCGTATTCAGGATTTGCTACTTGATTCAGCCAATTGGTATTACACTATTTGTATGTGTGATTGTATGTGTGTGTATTCTTTAATGTATGTATATATATATTCTATTATGCTGTCAATTATGATTCATGTTGTATTTTGATAGTAACTACTCATTTATTTTGCTAAACTCAGCATACACGTAAAACCCCCACCCACCTGTAGAAACCCCCACCCACCTGTAGACACCCCCACCCGCTGCTACACCTTTTTCATTATCTCCCCTCTTCGTCCCCTACTCAGCGCCCGTGGTCAAGCCCTTTATCCACTCGAAGTAGTGACATCTGGAGCGAAGCGTCTCGCACATACGTAAGCGCCTCGGGCTGAGCTCGATCAATAGACACAAGTACATCAAGGGAGATAAGTCATTATCTTATCCTTTGTATCTCCGTATACGTCTACACACCCCCCCTCCGCCCCTGGGCCCCACCCCGCAAAGTCGGCGGTATTAATTGTTCACCTACACCCACCCCTAATTTCCCCCCCCCCCCCAATAGTCAATCATCTGTGCAAGTATATTTCAAACCAGCCAACCAGAACATATGTAATTCTAAACTAATGTAGCTATCCAATCAAATTGACCACTGACTAAAATCCAGGAAAGCGCGCTTAACTAGTTTTAGGGGACTTCGGCTCAAGTGCTTAGAGGGAGAAGGTTGTTCGATTCTAGCCTCAACTTATTCAGTTCGTTCCATAGGATATATCGCCTGCATGTGTATAGATAGATATTGTGCCAGTATAAGTATTTTCATGAACACAGCTACGTTTGCCTAATGTTTGGATAACCTAGCAGTACCATGTGTTGAGTGTTAACTGAAGCCTGTGCAAATTCATATATGTATCTTGCCATTGAGTGAAGAATTGAAATGATAATAAACACCTGAACTTAACCAACGATTTATTTGCCTACTTAGAACTATTTGTTGTGTCCGTCATAATATCTAACGAGCCAAGAGAGAAATAATAATTATTCCAGGGCGATTCCAGTCACGGTAATTCATACCCCACGACGACCTGCCACTACTACCCCACTCACCTACGACTCCGCACCCCTCTCATCGCCCAACTTCTGCCAGGTTGATGTCCTAATCGTAAACACATCCTGACAGTGCCAACATCCTAAAAGTCACCCTTCTTTAGCACTCTAATTCTAATAGAAGATACTTGAAAAGAGTATTTTTTTATATATTAGTCTTCCGAGTGCCATTTAAAATCGTTCTGCGTGCTAATTCTGGCACGCTTTTCATTGGTTGCCGACACCTGGTCTAGACTAATCCTCTTTTCTTTAGTCTTCAAACCTTAAAAATAAGGCTTTTCAAAAATTCATCATGTATACAATGGGCCGTATTGCCGCTGAGAGTTAACACCCTTGCCCCTTATACAAGTCAATATTTTATGACTGAACGGCCCATTGTAAAAAGTGTAATAAACATACTATTAAAGTAAAGAAGTAAATGCCTACTAATGAAAACGAGCTAGTAGATAAAAAGGTGTTTTAAAAATTACTTTTGCAATGTAAAAACATTAATTAATTGAATGTTCATTTTACGTATTTTTTTAATCAATTCAAGTATCGGTACTGGTATATGCATATACAATATTTATTAATTTTTTTAAATGTCATTTGTGTAGTAAAAAAATTGTTTATTCAAATCATTGCCCCTGAGACTTAAGTTAATGACTATTATCTCCCTTGATTAGATTTAGTATTAGTCTAATTATTATTATTTTTTTAAAAATCGGGTTTGCTCGCATAGAATTTTTTCAAAAAAAAATTAAAAGAAGATGGTTTTAAGAATATAGCAACATTGTATTTAAATCTTAATAGCGGTCAAAGAACCATTTCAAGGTGGTCGCCTAAGACCATCAGAAAATACATATTTTATCAGTCTACATGCGGGCACATCCACATGCAGATGCATCCACATACGAGCACAGAATAAGTATATTTCTATTCTGTGCATACGAGAACCCGGCGTGATGACATCAGCACACCAAACCCATCGCATACCTACTTTAAACAGTTGTGAAAACAGTCGGAAGCGCCGAATTACTATTTCACACTGAAGTCAGATGGTTGTCGAGACAAAAAATGTAAAAACTTGTTTTGAGCTTCGTGATAAACTCAGAACTCTCTAACTTTCAATTAATAATAATAATAATGGTCATTTCTTTATAGAAAGCAAGACATCAGTTCAAAGCACTTTATGGCGATAAAAGTGAACTGCAGAAAACAACTTACTTTGTTGACATCTTTGAAATTTTAATGACTAAAATTTATCACGGCAAGGACTAGTTAATTTTTGTAACAAACCTTAATTTGTTTGGAAAGATCGGATCATTCCAAATAAAACTTTAGCTTTGGCATAAAAAAATTGGATGTAAATAAAATGTACATGTAGCTTAACTTATCTGCTTTCTTTGAGGAACATGACATTGAAGCAAATAAAATATTTATCGGACACCTCATTTGCACACAAAACATAGTCAAATTTGAAGATGTTCCTGAGACAACACAAGAGAAGTTCATTTAATTTATTAACAACCAATTTCTCTACAATGCCAATTTAAAAATTCAGGATCAAGAATTTGCAGTCATATGCTATTCTGTCTGAAACTGTGTTGCGCCTTTTTCTTCCATCTCCAACAACATGTCTATGTGAAAGAGCTTTCCAACTTGTTGATTATCAAATCTAAGTACAGAAGTAGACTTGTGAAAGATGATCTAAATACAGAAGTAGACTTGTGAAAGATGATCTAAATACAGAAGTAGACTTGTTGTTAAAGATGATCTAAATACAGAAGTAGACTTGTTGTGAAAGATGATCTTTGTTGTGTAAGTTGATGAGAAAGACGCAATCTCAATCTTAGCTCTGACGTTGTGTTGTAATTAGAAATAAATATTTCACAATATATAATTTCAAATGGATTTTTATGATTAATAACTTCTGCTTTGACTTATGTTCAATTTGTTACACTGAAAATACAGTCTGCATTTGAGATATTTACATTACATTTTATAACAGTAGCACATTACAGTTATATGAGATATTTACATTAAATTTTATAACAGTAGCACATTACAGTTATATGAGATATTTACATTACATTTTATAACAGTAGCACATTACAGTTATATGAGATATTTACATTACATTTTATAACAGTAGCACATTACAGTTATAAGGTAGCGACGAAAAAAGTTTATGGTTGGGGGTCGCCATAACGTGAAAAGCTGTATAAAAGGGTCGCGGCATTAAAAAGGTTGGGACCCACTCAGCTAGACCATGTAGGTTACAAATGTAGAACTCTGTCTTAATAGACTGGACTGTATAAGTATAAGCTTATGAAAGAGAGAGTGAGAGAGAGAGAGAGAGTATGTGTGGGGGGGGGGGGAAGGAGAGAAAGAGTAAGAAAGAGAGAAAACAAATAAGAAATAGATAACGTGAATCTAGAGTCTAGACTTTAGACCATGTAGGCTACAAATGTAGAACTCTGTCTAAATAGACTGGCCTGTATAAGCTTATGAAAGAGAGAGAGATAGTGCGTCGCGAGGGATAGACAGAACGAGTAGGAAAGAGATCCAAGCTGGAGCTACACGATTCTATTTGAATACCTGAGCTTCTAAAAAAAAATACTACTGATTGAAAGGTAAAAAAAAAATGAAAAAAATAAATCGTGTCTAAGGTGTCAGGAGTCTGTCTTGTGTCACTAAATGACTGATTTCACAGAAATGTCAATTTCCGACCCCCACAGACAGACTAAGGTCCAAATTTACTTTCATTTCGTCAAAACACCATTCCCCCCCCCCCTAAAAACAAAAACCAAAAAAAGGCGTTACGCAAGGGATGCAATCAAAAATCTTTTTTTTTAACTTTTTTTTTTAATGTTGCTCGGATGGCACCGTAACCTTTTGATTCTTTAAACGCCCCCCCCCCCTCCCCTTTTCTCCCTTCCACATCACGAAATCCTCACCTCTAATTATGCTGTTATTTGCATGTGACACCACCTCTCCCCCCCCCACCCCTGTCTCGCTAGAGTGCATGCATTAACCTAATTTCTCTCTCTGCCCCATTTTTTTTTTTGTTAAGAGAAACGTTTAGTACGGTTTGACTAAATTTTTGTCTCCTTTAGACTTGACCTATTTAATGGAGGGAAGAAAAAAAAAGTCCCATTTAATTAAGGTAGAGAAGAATATTTACAACTTTCGTTTTTCTTTTCTTTTCGCCATACCTTCTCTCTCTCTCTCTCTCTCCCTCCCTCTCTCTCTCTCCCTCCCTCCCTCTCTCTCTCTCCCTCTCCCTCTCCCTCTCCCCTCTCCCTCTCCCTCCCCCTCTCCCTCTCTCTCCAACCCTCTCCCTCTCTCTCTCCCTCTCTCTCTCCCTCTCTCTCTCTCTCTCACTCTCCCTCTCTCTCCCTCTCCCTCCCCCTCTCCCTCTCTCCCTCTCCCTCTCTCTCTCCCTCTCTCTCTCCCTCTCCCCCTCTCCCTCTCCCCCCTCTCCCTCCCTCTCCCTCTCTCTCTCTCTCTCTCTCTAATGCATTTATTATATCTCTCCCCAAATCTCTCTATCTGTTCGTCTATATCTGTGCCCATGTTTGGGCCTTTCTCTGTCGCAGTCTGTCTATATCCGTTTATGCCCAGGTATGTGTCTCTATGTCTCTGTCCGGGTACCGCTCTTCGTCTATTTGTCTGTCCAGGTCTCTGTATATTTCATCTGTCTCGTGTCTATGTTTTTGTCCGGGTTTAAGTCTTTGTCTATGTCTTTGTCCAGGTTTCTATCTCTGTCATATCTCGATACATGTCTATGTGTCAGTGTTTCTATGTTTCTGTCCAGGTCACGGTCTCTATCTATGCTTCTGTCAAAATTTCTAGTCTATCTCGGTCTATGCTTCTGTCCAAATCTCTAGTCTATCTCTATCTATGCTTCTGTCCAAATTTCTAGTCTATCACTGTCTATGCATCTGTCCAAATCTCTAGTCTATCTCTATCTACGCTTCTGTCCAAATCTCTAGTCTATCACTGTCTATGCATCTGTCCAAATCTCTAGTCTATCTCTATCTATGCTTCTGTCCAAATATCTAGTCTATCTCGGTCTATGCTTCTGTCCAAATATCTAGTCTATCTCGGTCTATGCATCTGTCCAAATCTCTAGTCTATCACTGTCTATGCATCTGTCCAAATCTCTAGTCTATCTCTATCTACGCTTCTGTCCAAATCTCTAGTCTATCACTGTCTATGCATCTGTCCAAATCTCTAGTCTATCTCTATCTACGCTTCTGTCAAAATCTCTAGTTTTTCACCGTCTATGCTTCTGTCCAAATATCTAGTCTATCTCGGTCTATGCTTCTGTCCAAATCTCTAGTCTATCTCTATCTATGCTTCTGTCCAAATTTCTAGTCTATCACTGTCTATGCATTTGTCCAAATCTCTAGTCTATCTCTATCTACGCTTCTGTCCAAATCTCTAGTCTATCAGTGTCTATGCATCTGTCCAAATCTCTAGTCTATCACTGTCTATGCATCGGTCCAAATCTCTAGTCTATCTCTATCTACGCTTCTGTCCAAATCTCTAGTCTATCAGTGTCTATGTATCTGTCCAAATCTCTAGTCTATCACTGTCTATGCATCTGTCCAAATCTCTAGTCTATCTCTATCTACGCTTCTGTCCAAATCTCTAGTCTATCACTGTCTATGCATCTGTCCAAATCTCTAGTCTATCTCTATCTATGCTTCTGTCAAAATCTCTAGTTTTTCTCCGTCTATGCTTCTGTCCAAAATATCTAGTCTATCTCGGTCTATGCTTCTGTCCAAATCTCTAGTCTATCTCGGTCTACGCTTCTGTCCAAATATCTAGTCTATCATTGTCTACGCTTCTGTCCAAATCTCTAGTCTATCTCTATCTACGCTTCTGTCCAAATCTCTAGTTTTTCTCCGTCTATGCTTCTGTCCAAATATCTAGTCTATCTCGGTCTATGCTTCTGTCCAAATCTCTAGTCTATCACTGTCTATGCTTCTGTCCAAATCTCTAGTCTATCTCGGTCTACGCTTCTGTCCAAATTTCTAGTCTATCACTGTCTATGCATCGGTCCAAATCTCTAGTCTATCTCTATCTACGCTTCTGTCCAAATCTCTAGTCTATCACTGTCTATGCATCTGTCCAAATCTCTAGTCTATCACTGTCTATGCATCTGTCAAAATATCTAGTCTATCTCGGTCTATGCTTCTGTCCAAATATCTAGTCTATCTCGGTCTACGCTTCTGTCCAAATATCTAGTCTATCATTGTCTACACTTCTGTCCAAATCTCTAGTCTATCTCTATTTACGCTTCTGTCCAAATCTCTAGTCTATCTCGGTCTATGCTTCTGTCCAAATCTCTAGTCTATCTCTATCTACGCTTCTGTCAAAATCTCTAGTTTTTCTCCGTCTATGCTTCTGTCCAAATATCTAGTCTATCTCGGTCTATGCTTCTGTCCAAATATCTAGTCTATCTCTATCTACGCTTCTGTCCAAATCTCTAGTCTATCTCTATCTACGCTTCTGTCCAAATCTCTAGTCTATCTCTATCTACGCTTCTGTCCAAATCTCTAGTTTTTCTCCGTCTATGCTTCTGTCCAAATCTTTAGTCTATCTCGGTCTATGCTTCTGTCCATGCAACTCATTCTGTGTCTAAGTCTCTGTCTGTCTGTCTTTATCTCTGTCCAGATATCCAGGTGTCTAAGTCTCTGTCTGTCTGTCTTTATCTCTGTCCAGATATCCAGGTGTCTATGTCTCTGTCTGTCTGTCTTTATCTCTGTCCAGATATCCAGGTGTCTATGTCTCTGTCTGTCTGTCTTTATCTCTGTCCAGATATCCAGGTGTCTATGTCTCTGTCTGTCTGTCTTTATCTCTGTCCAGATATCCAGGTGTCTATGTTTCAAAATCATAAACAAAGGTGCTAAATAATGAGCCAAGTTTATGACCTTTGACTTTGACTTATGACCTTTGACTTTGGTGGTGTTTAGCGGTCAAGGGGTCAAATTAAACTCGTTGGGCTCATTTTCATTCTCTCTCTCGATCTTTAATCGTATTACCGAAACAAATGTACACGCAAAGTGTGTGTGTGTGTGTGTGAGAGAGAGAGAGAGAGAGAGAAAGAGAGAGAGAGAGAGAATAGTTGGTTTGTAGGATGTAAGCGCAAAAAGTAGCTTGTATGTAATGTCACATTAAGTAAACAAACACGTGACAGGTGACAAAAAAAAACTTATGTTTTGAAAACACCACTAGTGACAGATTCGGGGTATGAGACACATATTCGGGAAAACCCGTTCCTCACCGCTCACAGCTACTAAGAAAAATGTGGCACTAGGAGGTTTTTGGTGGGGGCTTGGGGAGATTTAAAGGGCGCGCAAAGGGGTAGGGTGGGTTAAAGAGCAGTAGGAGAGGTTGAGACTACTCATAGTTTAGGATCTAATCCCATGTCCATTGGATTCGGTAACCAATGCTCTGTCACTGAGCAGGTGTTTTTTTTAATGATTCATAACAATGAGTAAAGAAGTTAAAAGTATTAACAAAAAACAACAACAAAAAAAAAACAAAAAAAAACTTGGCAGGATAGAAGAGCGGATTGAATTTAAATACAGGAGCGTATCTACCTTGCAAGGGGGGGGGGGGGGGTCCCTGGCTGACTCTCTTACCTGGATTCGTTTTAAAATGAACAACCTACTTCATTGAATAGGCCAACTGTATATACTTTAAAAAAAACAGAGGCGGATCAATAATTAATCTGCTATGGTCTTTATCTATAGTGTTTGTGGAAGGGCAAATATGGGCACTTTGAGTATATGGCAAGAGCATAAGAACATGATGTAAAAGCCCGCGTTAAGCCTCGGGAAATAAACATGGGCGTCTTTCAGAAAATTGAAACTACGTCCCATATAAATTATAATTTTGGGGATTTTTTTTTAAAGCCATCTACGCTTCACCAGGATGGATCCGACACTGGCTTGTTATTTAACTGACCCTGAGTCATGCGTAAACTTCGCCCGCCCGCCGGCCCGCCTGCACCCCCCTTCGCCTCCCTACTTCCTCCCCCCCTTCCAAAACAAACAAATAATGTAACTGCAGATAATTTTTTAAATATTTTTTGTATAAGCAATAAAAGGATGAGTAGGCCATATAATCTAGAAAACGTTCTTAAAAATAGCTGGATATCTTGTGTTCTGAGTTGTCACCATCCTCGCCCCCCCCCCCCCCCCCCACACACACACCTTTACAAGAGCTTTAACGTTGTGAGTTGTGATTAAACAGGCATGTTTAAAAGATAAAGTTTAATTATATAGACAAAAGTAATGTAAAAAAAAATATTGGTTTGAAAGTTCCTTCATTTAACATGTTAACAATCATCGCAAAGGAAGACGGGGCCATTCGTTGGGGGTTTGGGCTAGTAACTATTATCATAAGAACTTAGTCTTTTATTGAGTTTATTGTGATTCTTTTTTTTCTTGGTGATTCATATAGAATAGTGACCAAAATATTATGGGTGATTCATATCTCCACCGATCCCCATTCCCCATTCCACAAACAAAAGAAATTATTTAAATCTTCTACCATCCCCCGTATTGAAAAAAATGGGGCGCTAATAAGATGTTTGTCTCAATTTATTGCAGGTAACTCATTTATTGAAAATATTTTTATATCTGTATGTCTATCACATCTATGTATCTATCTATAAAACTATCTACCTATCTCTCGATCTATCTATCCATCAATTCACCCAGCTATCTATCCATCAATTCATCTATCCAACTATTACCCGCCAATCTATATCTATATATCCATCAACCCATCTATCCATATATCCATGTATTTAGGTATTCATGTAGCCAGGGCCGTATTTAAGATTGTGGGGGCCCTGTTCCCAAATTTATGTGGGGGCCCCTCCTGGCCTCGCCCCTGCGTTCCACATACCTCAGAAAAGTGCCGTTAATTCATGTTAAATTCTGTTAAAATCATAACTAAATTGTATGTAGCGCTTTGCTTGGTTGGACTGGAAAGCGTAAAATTGTAGGGGATAAATGAATTTTATTTTACCTTTTCAACGAAAAAATGGGGATGTCAAACAAAAATCATTCTTTTTATAGATGTGCCCTTTTGTGTGGGGGTCCCTGTTCCAATGGAACATGTGGAACAGGTCTAAAAAACGCCACTGCATGTAGCCATTTATTTATCAATTATTACAGTCAAATAGCCATATAGTTAGGCCTATATACCAAATGAGATATATATCCACCTATTAATTTAGCATCTAATTCTACCCATCTATCTATCTGTGTTTTTCTTCCTTACTTGTATAATAAACTGTTTGCCCCCTACCTTTTATAATACTAAACTTGGGCAACGTTCTTGTCCTTGATGCCCAACCCCTTCGTGCCCAACCCAACCTGACGGTGAAATTCAAATCACGTGACCCTCAAAACACCCACATGCACACCCACACACATCAACAACCGCTATATCACAAACAAGTATGCCTCCCTCCCTCCTGCACCCAATAGAAAGTATTTCCCTCACCTTCTCGAGGCCAAGGAATCAACTCCCGCGCCCTCTAATTGAAACGGTCACTCCATCATGCTCGGGTCTTTTTTGTATCCTTCCGCTGTACTTTTTGTTCTCTACCTGCTCCTCCACACACCTTACCTCCCCTCCCTCCCTCCACCCTAACAAACATACTCCCACGCACATCTGTTCCTCTTTTATGAACCTACCACCTACGATTCCGTTTCTTTTCTTTTTTTTTTTTTTTTTTTTTTTTTAATGAAATTTTGTTATTTATGTTTTTACCCATTCGTTACGCACGCGCGTCACCCAAGGGACGTAATTTCTTTTTTTTTTTTTTAAATAATATAACATGGGAGATAAGCAATACGATAGCGACACCTGGTGGTGTAGATGGCTTACAAGGTCGGTAATAGGTGCTTCCGGCAAAACCCAAAGTAAATAAAATAAACCTGGGTTTTTTATAGCTTTTATTTAAAAAAATATATGTTTGTTTAATTGTCTTGAAAATGAAATATTAACTCATCAACATCCGAAGTAATCAATTTCGTAGGTATCTTCTGCATGTTTAAAGAAAACATTGCTTCACCGTGGGGTGTGTTATAGCATAGCAGCTAATGAAGACCTTCGGGTCAAAACATACCATAATAAATTAGTCTTATACATTTGAGACGCTCCTTCTATAAAGAAGATTTTTGCGTCCTATGCTCATCCGCGGTTTGAGTCCAGTCCTGCATTTCTATTATTGTTTTATATGATGTTATGTTACTGGTTTCCCTGGTCTGTTCAGGCAACCCATTCCATGCCCGGATGCCACTCGGGAAGTCAGAGTACTTATATGCAATTGTTCTCGCATAAGGGATAAGGAAAGTGCTTTTGCCTGAGCATTGTAACATAATTTAATGCCTTATGTATTATTTCAACTTTACTCTTTGCCCTTCTGACCTTTAGTGTTTCTAGATTTATTGATTCAGCTATTGTGCTACTCTTGTCAGTTGTGAATATTCGCTCTTAATGAAAATATTTTATTTGTCCTTTTTTTTTTATCAGTGTTTATATTAGCTGATATCGCCCGCACTATCCTGTGTTGGCACTTGACACAATGTATTGCAGCTGTCTATAATTACTCTTTCCAAAAGATGTAGAACAGGGGTCGGCAAACTTTTGATAATAGTTTTCCAAAATTAGGATTTCTAATTCATTCAAGGAGCCAACAGTCTACTTCCACTATTAGGTTGTTCTATTTTAACATCTACTCCAACTATTATTCTATTCCAGGAGTCAGCAACCCAAGGCACGCGTGCCAGGCTTGGCACGCAGAACGATTTTCAGTGGTACTTGAGAGACCTCCAAGAAGATTTTTTAAATGCAAGTCAGCATAATTAATTGGTGCTGCGTTAGGGTTAGGGGTGAACTACATAGGAATCACACTAGGCATCGACTGTTTAAGTTCAAGAATGTTTGTATAGAAAACTCTCATCATATAACTTGCGATTTGTGATTGAATCTATTGTTAAAAGGGTCAATTTTGTAGTTTCTTAAGTCTCTTCTAGAATAAAGTGATACGGAGTATAGGTAAAGTCTTGGGTAGATTCGTTTCTTGACTGAAAGAAATTAAGGTGTATCTTGATAAAAAGATTATTACGGTATTGAATGAGGAGAACTGACTGTTGAAGCCGATGTTTCTGAATGACAAGCGAAACATTTCAGTGAGTAGAACTTGCATTCACAAGGACGGGGTCGAAAATCACTTGAAGTGTTGGACCACTGGAATGGATTTGCATTGAAACTGGACATATCTTGCCGTGAAATAAATTTCAAAACATTTTAACTCTTTCCCTAATTTAAGGCAAATTAAGATAGATGATCTTTTTCAGAAGTACAATGAAGCACTCAATGCGGAGTTTTCTAAACAAAGGCAATACTTTCAAATTCATGGACTCATGTTTCCATACCACACTAAGCCTTACTGGCTTGATCTTAGTAAAAACTACTTAGATCTGGATCTTTTTATAGTGGAGGAAATTTGGAATCTTTTTTCATTTTAAATATCCGAAAAATGGGCATCGAAATGTGATGCTTTGCGGAAATCTGAAAGGAATAGTTACTTAGGAATGTCATCTGTTGTCAACTGCAATGCAATCGCTATACTTTCAGCTTTTGGTTCAGTTTATACCAAAGAACATATTTTATAGCGAGTGTTTCCAACTCTCCCCATGAAAGCTGTTTCAAGCATACCAAGAGGTCACTTAAACTTGACCACTCATAAGTGACTAAATATGTACCTGACATTGAACAATTAGCGAAGTGCATTCAAGGAAAAGGTGCTCATTAATTGATACATGCTAATTACATTCTAAAGAGTTTTTATGCTCATCTATCTTAATTAGGCATAAATATAATTATTTCTAAAACAAATTTCTTTGTTTAATTATTAAAATAAATAAAAAAGGCTTATATAATGTAATTATTGTAATTAATAATGTTTACACAAATTAAACTCCTTATATTGACTTTGATAATGTAAAAAATGTTTATTTACAACGTAAATTAATTTTATACAGCTTATAACACAATGAAAAAAAGAGCATAATGCTGAATGTGTTTAAAGAAATAATAATTAAAAGCAACACTAGTTATATACGTTGTTTTTTTTACTCGTGTAGCATCACTAGCATCAAATTTGACGAATTTAGTTAAAGGGAGATAATTAACTGGTTTTCTTAGCGTTAAATTTCAAATGTGTTTCTTTTTTGTTTCCTTTTAAAAAGAATTAATGGCTTACAATGTATAACTTTAAACTATAAAAGATAGTTGAAAATTATATAAATATTATATGACTTTAAGGAATTTATATGTACGGTTTTAAACATTACATTAACTACCCGGTTTGAATGATCACTACCTATCTATTCCGCTTAACAGTAGTAAGAGATTGTCCAACTGTCATTAGTCCCACCAGTAATAATATATAAGTTGAAATCTCAGTTATGCAGTTATCAAACTATAAATAATTTATAGGTATAACTAGAATAATAGCTTGACAACTAAATTCAAAACAAATGTTGATACAGTAACCATTAATGTGTAAGTTCATAAATAGAATTTTGTATCAGCTATGAATGGATTGGGACTGCGATGGCGGCAATGGCTCGCCTAAACAGAATCTGGACCAGTAAAAGCATTGGTCTCCAAACAAAGCTTAGACTTTACAGAGCCCTTGTCAGAACTATTGCTCTGTATAGATGTGAGACATGGACGCTTCTATCAGCAACTGAAAACAAGTTGCAGGCGTTCGAAAATAAATGCATGAGAAAAATACTTCGAATCTCCTACGTAGAACACAGGACTAATGCGTATGTGTGGGACAGAATATCATCAATTGCAGGCCCTCAAGAAAATATTATGGCTACAATCAAATGGCGCAAACTGACATGGTTCGGTCATGTGTTGCGACACAATAGCCTGACAAAAAATAATCCTCCAGGGCACGGTGTAAGGTGGGCGTAGGAGAGTCCGTCAGCGGAGATGCTGGCTCGACAATGTCAAGGATTGGACAGGGCAGCAATTGACTCAACTATTGTCAACCGCGCATGATAGGCAAAAGTGGAGAAAGTTGACTGCCGAGGTATATTCTCTCCCCCCAACGACCTCAACGGTCATGGGATTGATGATGATTATGATGAATGGATTTTTAAAAAGATGCAAATACTAATAACAAACAGGTTTATTTGTTATTAAATATAAAACGCTTTAATGATTTTCTCTATAACGCTTCTTTTGTCTTGAGCTTGCTACGGCACTAAATAAATTGTCTTAAAATAAATAATATACCGGTAGTTGAGCAGTTTGATATTCACGCTGTTGGCACGCTGAAGGATTTAGAAATCCTAGTTTGGCACACTATAAGCAAAAGGTTGCCGACCCCTGTTCTATTCTATTGCTACAGCTATTAGCAAAACTAAAGCTAGCTGTTATTTTTACATTGTTGCTTTATTTTCTGCTATAACTAAAAACTCTACTATCATAACAGTGAAAAACCCCGCCCCACCCCTACCGTCCCTGCCTACAATTCTACTATTCTACCCATTACTTAGATCTATTTATTAATAAAACATTTTTTTAACTACAAAAAAAAAAAAAAAAAGCAACCAAAGTAGATCAAGGAAAAACAAATACGAAACTAAAACCTGCTGACTTAAAATCAAGACAAGATGTTTCGACTTCCTATTTTCGATACTTCCGGCAACTCCCGACAAGAGAGATCAAAGATGGCGGTATGTTGTTTATTTTTTCTTCTTTTCAATACATGAAATACGTTCATACAGAAATACGGCATTTCCTTTATTCGTTTTTCATTTACTGTACCACCCACACCTCTTTCTCTCCAGTTCTTTCACGAAAACTTTCAATCTTTCTGTTTTCTTCTCTCTAGCAGACTCCAAACATTAAGCAGACGATATCAAAGGCTCTTCAGGTGTCAATGAAAACCTGTTCAGAACAAAAAATAACCTCTATGAAAGAAAGATTTTATTTTCAACTTTTGTCTTTGGTTAAGACGACAATCCTAAACCTGACCCTTTGATTCATAATATAATCTCCCTCTCTCTCTCTCTCTCTCTCTCTCTCTCTCTCTCTCTCTGTTTCTCTTTCTCTCACTCTACATTTATTTTTTACATTTCTCGTAACTTTTTCGTTTCTTACTCATTTTATCTCTTTCTCTGTCTCTCTCATTTTCTGTCTCTCTTTTTCTTTCTCGTCGTCTTCTACACTTTACACTTCCTTTCTGTCTCTCATTAACTCTCTTTCCCTCACTTTCTCACTTGTTTTTTCTTCTCTCACTTGATGTTTCATTTACTTTCATATAAGTTCTGATTTTTTTTCTGTATGTTTATTTCCTATCTTTCTATTTCTCTCTCTCTCTCTCTCAGTTTCTCTCTCTCTATCAGTTTCTCTCTCTCTCTGTCAGTTTTTTTCTCTCTCTCAGTTTCTCTTTCTCTCTAAGTTTCTCTCTCTCTCTCTCTCAGTTTCTCTCTCTCTCAGTTTCTCTCTCTCTCAGTTTCTCTCTCTCTCAGTTTCTCTCTATCTCTCAGTTTTTCTCTCTCTCTCTCAGGTTCTCTCTCTCTCAGTTTCTCTATCTCTGTCAGTTTTTCTCTCTCTCTCAGTTTCGCTCTCTCTCTGTCAGTTTTTCTCTGTCTCTCAGTTTCTCTCTCTCTCTCAGTTTCTTTCTCTCTCTCAGTTTCTCTCTCTCTCAGTTTCTCTCTCTCTCTCCGTTTCTCTCTCTCTCTCAGTTTCTCTCTCTCGGTTTCTCTCTCTCTCTCTCTCTCAGTTTCTCTCTCTTTCAGTTTCTCTCTTTCTCAGTGTCTCTCTCTCTCAGTTTCTCTCTCTCTCCCAGTTTCTATCTCTCAGTTTCTCTCTCTCTCAGTTTCTCTCACTCTCTCAGTTTCTCTCTCTCTCCCTTTCTCTCTCTCTCTCAGTTTCTCTCTCTCGGTTTCTCTCTCTCTCAGTTTCTCTCTCTCTCAGTTTCTCTCTCTCTCAGTTTCTCTCTCTCTCTCAGTTTCTCTCTCTCTGTTTCTCTCTCTTTCTCAGTTTCTCTCTCTCAGTTTCTCTCTCTCTCAGTTTCGCTCTCTCTCTGTCAGTTTTTCTCTGTCTCTCAGTTTCTCTCTCTCTCTCAGTTTCTTTCTCTCTCTCAGTTTCTCTCTCTCTCAGTTTCTCTCTCTCTCTCCGTTTCTCTCTCTCTCTCAGTTTCTCTCTCTCGGTTTCTCTCTCTCTCTCTCTCTCAGTTTCACTCTCTTTCAGTTTCTCTCTTTCTCAGTGTCTCTCTCTCTCAGTTTCTCTCTCTCTCCCAGTTTCTATCTCTCAGTTTCTCTCTCTCTCAGTTTCTCTCACTCTCTCAGTTTCTCTCTCTCTCCCTTTCTCTCTCTCTCTCAGTTTCTCTCTCTCGGTTTCTCTCTCTCTCAGTTTCTCTCTCTCTCAGTTTCTCTCTCTCTCAGTTTCTCTCTCTCTCTCAGTTTCTCTCTCTCTGTTTCTCTCTCTTTCTCAGTTTCTCTCTCTCAGTTTCTCTCTCTCTCTCAGTTTCTCTCGCTCGGTTTCTCTCTCTCTCAGTTTCTCTTTCTCTCAGTTTCTCGCTCTCTCAGTTTCTCTCTCTCAGTTTCTCTCTCTCTCAGTTTCTCTCTCTTTCTTAGTTTCTCTCCCTCTCAGTTTCTCTCTCTCTCTCAGTTTCTCTCTCTCTCTCTCAGTTTTTCTCTCTCTCAGTTTCTCTCTCAGTTTCGCTCTCTTACAGTTTCTCTCTCTCTCTCAGTTTCTCTCTCTCAGTTTCTCTCTCTCAGTGTCTCTCTCTCAGTTTCTCTCTCTCTCAGTTTCTCTCTCTCTCGGTTTCTCTCTCTCTCAGTTTCTCTCTCTCAGTTTCTCTCTCTCAGTTTCTCTCTCTCTCTCAGTTTCTCTCTCTCTCGGTTTCTCTCTCTCTCAGTTTCTCTCTCTCAGTTTCTCTCTCTCTCGGTTTCTCTCTCTCAGTTTCTCTCTCTCAGTTTCTCTCTCTCAGTTTCTCTCTCTCTCAGTTTCTCTCTCTTTCTCAGTTTCTCTCTCTCTCAGTTTCCCTCTCTTTCTTAGTTTCTCTCTCTCTCAGTTTCTCTCTCTCAGTTTCTTTCTCTCAGTTTCTCTCTCTCAGTTTCTCCCTCTCTCAGTTTCTTTCTCTCTCTCAGTTTCTCTCTCTCTCAGTTCTCTCTCTCTCAGTTTCTCTCTCGCTCTCAGTTTCTCTCTCTCTTTCAGTTTCTCTCTCTCAGTTTCTCTCTCTCTCAGCTTCTCTCTCTCTCTCTCAGTTTCTCTCTCTCTCGGTTTCTCTCTCTCTCAGTTTCTCTCTCTCTCTCAGTTTCTCTCTCTCTCGATTTCTCTCTCTCTCGGTTTCTCTCTCTCATTTTCTCTCTCTCAGTTTCTCTCTCTCTCTCAGTTTCTCTCTCTTTCTTAGTTTCTCTCTCTCTCAGTTTCTCTCTCTCTCAGTTTCTCTCTCTCTCTCAGTTACTCTCTCTCAGTTTCTCTCTTTCAGTTTCTCTCTCTCTCTCAGTTTCTCTCTCTCTCTCTCTCTCAGTTTCTCTCTCAGTTTCTTTCTCAGTTTCTCTCTCTTTCAGTTTCTCTCTCTCTCAGTTTCTCTCTCTCTCAGTTTCTCTCTCTCAGTTTCTCTCTCTATCAGTTTCTCTCTCTCTCTCAGTTTCTCTCTCTCTCAGTTTCTGTCTCAGTTTCTCTCTCTCTCAGTTTCTCTCTCTCTCAGTTTCTCTCTCTCTCTAAGTTTCTCTCTCTCTCAGTTTCTCTCCCTCTCAGTTTCTCTCTCTCTCAGTTTCTCTCTCTCCGTTTCTCTCTCTCTCAGTTTCTCTCTCTCTCAGTTTCTCTCTCTCTCTCAGTTTCTCTCCCTCTCTCTCAGTTTCTCTCTCTCTCTCAGTTTCTCTCTCTCTCATTTTTTCTGCCTCTCAGTTTCTCTCTCTCTCAGTTTCTCTCTCTCTCCGTTTCTCTCTCTCTCAGTTTCTCTCTCTCTCAGTTTCTTTCTCTCTCAGTTTCTCTCTCTCTCTAAGTTTCTCTCTCAGTGTCTCTCTCTCAGTTTCTCTCTCTCTCAGTTTCTCTCTCTCTCTCAGTTTCTCTCTCTATCAGTTTCTCTCTCTCTCTCAATTTCTCTCTCTCTCTCAGTTTCTCTCTCTCTCAGTTTCTCTCTCTCGGTTTCTCTCTCTCTCAGTTTCTCTCTCTCTCTCTCAGTTTCTCTCTCTCTCGATTTCTCTCTCTCTCGGTTTCTCTCTCTCAGTTTCTCTCTCTCAGTTTCTCTCTCTCTCAGTTTCTCTATCTTTCTTAGTTTCTCTCTCTCTCAGTTTCTCTCTCTCTCTCAGTTTCTCTCTCTCTCTCAGTTACTCTCTCTCAGTTTCTCTCTTTCAGTTTCTCTCTCTCTCTCTCAGTTTCTCTCTCTCTCTCTCAGTTTCTCTCTCAGTTTCTTTCTCAGTTTCTCTCTCTCTCAGTTTCTCTCTCTCTCAGTTTCTCTCCCTCTCAGTTTCTCTCTCTCTCAGTTTCTCTCTCTATCAGTTTCTCTCTCTCTCTCAGTTTCTCTCTCTCTCAGTTTCTCTCTCAGTTTCTCTCTCTCTCAGTTTCTCTCTCTCTCAGTTTCTCTCTCTCTCTAAGTTTCTCTCTCTCTCAGTTTCTCTCCCTCTCAGTTTCTCTCTCTCTCAGTTTCTCTCTCTCCGTTTCTCTCTCTCTCAGTTTCTCTCTCTCAGTTTCTCTCTCTCTCTCAGTTTCTCTCTCTCTCTCTCAGTTTCTCTTTCAATTTCTCTCTCTCTCAGTTTCTCTCTCAGTTTCTCTCTCTCTCAGTTTCCCTCTCTCTCAGTTTCTCTCTCTCTCTCAGTTTCTCTCTCTCTCATTTTTTCTCCCTCTCAGTTTCTCTCTCTCTCAGTTTCTCTCTCTCTCCGTTTCTCTCTCTCTCAGTTTCTCTCTCTCTCAGTTTCTTTCTCTCTCAGTTTCTCTCTCTCTCTAAGTTTCTCTCTCAGTGTCTCTCTCTCAGTTTCTCTCTCTCTCAGTTTCTCTCTCTCTCTCAGTTTCTCTCTCAGTTTCTCTCTCTATCAGTTTCTCTCTCTCTCTCAGTTTCTCTCTCTCTCAGTTTCTCTCTCTCTCAGTTTCTCTCTCTCTTAGTTTATCTCTCTCTATTAGTTTCTCTCTCTCTCTCAGTTTCTCTCTCTCTCTATCAGTTTCTCTCTCTCTATCAGTTTCTCTCTCTCAGTTTCTTTCTCTCTCTCAGTTTCTCTCTCTCAGTTTCTCCCTCTCTCAGTTTCTCTCTCTCAGTTTCTCTCTCTCTCTCAGTTTCTCTCTCTCTCAGTTTATCTCTCTCTCAGTTTCCCTCTCTCTCAGTTTCTCTCTCTCAGTTTCTCTCTCTCTCAGTTTCCCTCTCTATCAGTTTCTCTCTCTCAGTTTCTCTCTCTCTATCAGTTTCTCTCTCTCTCAGTTTCTCTCTCTCAGTTTCTCTCTCTCATTTAGTTTCTCTCTCTCTCAGTTTCTCTCTCTCTCAGTTTATCTCTCTCTCAGTTTCTCTCTCTCTCTGTTTCTCTCTCACTCTCAGTTTCTCTCTCTCTCAGTTTCTCTCTTTCTCTCTCAGTTTTTCTCTCTCTCTCAAATTCTCTGTCTATCTCTCAGTTTCTCTCTCTCTCAGTTTCTCTCTCTCTGTTTCTCCCTTTCGTTCTCAGTTTCTCTCTCTCTCTCAGTTTCTCTGTCTCTCTCTCAGTTTCTCTCTCTCTCCCTCTCAGTTTCTCTCTCTTGGTTTCTCTCTCTCTCAGTTTCTCTCTCTCAGTTTCTCTCTCTCTCAGTTTCTCTCTCTCTCAGTTTCTCTCTCTTTCTTAGTTTCTCTCTCTCTCAGTTTCTCTCTCTCTCAGTTTCTCTCTCTTTCTTAGTTTCTCTCTCTCCTTCAGTTTCTCTCTCTCAGTTTCTCTCTCAGTTTCTCTCTCTCTCAGTTTCTCTCTCTCTCTCAGTTTTTCTCTCAGTTTCTCTTACAGTTTCTCTCTCTCTCAGTTTCTCTCTCAGTTTCTCTCTCTCTCAGTTTCTCTCTCTCAGTTTCTCTCTCTCTCTCAGTTTCTCTCTCTATCTCAGTTTCTCTCTCTCTCAGTTTCTCTCTCAGTTTCTCTCTCTCTCAGTTTCTCTCTCTCTCAGTTTCTCTCTCTCTCTCAGTTTCTCTTTCTCTCTGACAGTTTCTCTCCCTCTCAGTTTCTCTCTCTCTCAGTTTCTCTCTCTCTCCGTTTCTCTCTCTCTCAGTTTCTCTCTCTCTCAGTTTCTCTCTCTCAGTTTCTCTCTCTCTCTCAGTTTCTCTCTCAAATTCTCTCTCTCTTAGTTTCTCTCTCTCTCAGTTTCTCTCTCAGTTTCTCTCTCTCTCAGTTTCTCTCTCTCAGTTTCTCTCTCTCTCAGTTTCTCTCTCTCTCAGTTTCTCTACCTCTCAGTTTCTCTCTCTCCCAGTTTCTCTCTCTCTCCGTTTCTCTCTCTCTCAGTTCCTCTCTCTCTCAGTTTCTTTCTCTCTCTCAGTTTCTCTCTCTCTCAGTTTCTCTCTCAGTTTCTCTATCTCTATCAGTTTCTCTCTCTCTCTCTCAGTTTCTCTCTCTCTCTCTCAGTTTCTCTCTCTCTCAGTTTCGCTCTCTCTCAGTTTATCTCTCTCTATCAGTTTCTCTCTCTCTCAGTTTCGCTCTCTATCAGTTTCTCTCTCTCTATCAGTTTCTCTCTCTCTCAGTTTCTTTCTCTCTCTCAGTTTCTCTCTCTCTCTCAGTTTCTCTCTCTCTCTCAGTTTCTCTCTCTCTCTCAGTTTCTCTCTCTCTCTCAGTTTTTCTCTCTCTCAGTTTCTCTCTCTCTCTCTCAGTTTCTCTCTCTCAGTTTCTCTCTCTCTCTCAGTTTCTCTCTTTCTCAGTTTCTCTCTCTCTCAGTTTCTCTCTCTATCAGTTTCTCTCTCTATCAGTTTCTCTCTCTCTCTCAGTTTCTCTCTCTCTATCAATTTCTCTCTCTCTCAGTTTCTCTCTCTCTCTCAGTTTCTCTCTCTCTCTCTCAGTTTCTCTCTCTCTCTCAGTTTCTCTCTCTTAGTTTCTCTCTCTCTCAGTTTCTCTCTCTCTCCGTTTCTCTCTCTCTCAGTTTCTCTCTCTCTCAGTTTCTCTCTCTCAGTTTCTCTCTCTCTCTCAGTTTCTCTCTCAAATTCTCTCTCTCTTAGTTTCTCTCTCTCTCAGTTTCTCTCTCAGTTTCTCTCTCTCTCAGTTTCTCTCTCTCAGTTTCTCTCTCTCTCAGTTTCTCTCTCTCTCAGTTTCTCTACCTCTCAGTTTCTCTCTCTCCCAGTTTCTCTCTCTCTCCGTTTCTCTCTCTCTCAGTTCCTCTCTCTCTCAGTTTCTTTCTCTCTCTCAGTTTCTCTCTCTCTCAGTTTCTCTCTCAGTTTCTCTCTCTCTGTTTCTCTCTCTCTCAGTTTCTCTCTCTCTCTCAGTTTCTCTCTCAGTTTCTCTATCTCTATCAGTTTCTCTCTCTCTCTCTCAGTTTCTCTCTCTCTCTCAGTTTCTCTCTCTCTCAGTTTCGCTCTCTCTCAGTTTATCTCTCTCTATCAGTTTCTCTCTCTCTCAGTTTCGCTCTCTATCAGTTTCTCTCTCTCTATCAGTTTCTCTCTCTCTCAGTTTCTTTCTCTCTCTCAGTTTCTCTCTCTCTCTCAGTTTCTCTCTCTCTCTCAGTTTCTCTCTCTCTCTCAGTTTCTCTCTCTCTCTCAGTTTTTCTCTCTCTCAGTTTCTCTCTCTCTCTCTCAGTTTCTCTCTCTCAGTTTCTCTCTCTCTCTCAGTTTCTCTCTTTCTCAGTTTCTCTCTCTCTCAGTTTCTCTCTCTATCAGTTTCTCTCTCTATCAGTTTCTCTCTCTCTCTCAGTTTCTCTCTCTCTATCAATTTCTCTCTCTCTCAGTTTCTCTCTCTCTCTCAGTTTCTCTCTCTCTCTCTCAGTTTCTCTCTCTCTCTCAGTTTCTCTCTCTTAGTTGATCTCTCTCTCAGTTTCTCTCTCTCTCAGTTTCTCTCTCTCTCAGTTTCTCTCTCTATCAGTTTCTCTCTCTCTCAGTTTCTCTATCTCTATCAATTTCTCTCTCTCTCAGTTTCTCTCTCTCTCTCTCAGTTTCTCTCTCTCTCTCTCAGTTTCTCTCTCTCTCAGTTGATCTCTCTCTCAGTTTTTCTCTCTCTCTCTCTGTTTCTCTCTCACTCTCAGTTTCTCTCTCTCTCAATTTCTCTCTTTCTCTCTCAGTTTCTCTCTCTCTCTCAGTTTCTCTGTCTCTCTCTCAGTTTCTCTCTCTCTCAGTTTCTCTCTCTCTCAGTTTCTCTCTCTCTCCGTTTCTCTCTCTCTCAGTTTCTCTCTCTCTCAGTTTCTCTCTCTCTCAGTTTCTCTCTCTCTCTCAGTTTCTCTCTCAAATTCTCTCTCTCTTAGTTTCTCTCTCTCTCAGTTTCTCTCTCTCAGTTTCTCTCTCTCTCAGTTTCTCTCTCTCTCAGTTTCTCTACCTCTCAGTTTCTCTCTCTCCCAGTTTCTCTCTCTCTCCGTTTCTCTCTCTCTCAGTTCCTCTCTCTCTCTCAGTTTCTTTCTCTCTCTCAGTTTCTCTCTCTCTCAGTTTCTCTCTCAGTTTCTCTCTCTCTGTTTCTCTCTCTCTCAGTTTCTCTCTCTCTCTCAGTTTCTCTCTCAGTTTCTCTATCTCTATCAGTTTCTCTCTCTCTCTCTCAGTTTCTCTCTCTCTCTCTCAGTTTCTCTCTCTCTCAGTTTCGCTCTCTCTCAGTTTATCTCTCTCTATCAGTTTCTCTCTCTCTCAGTTTCTCTCTCTCTATCAGTTTCTCTCTCTCTATCAGTTTCTCTCTTTCTCAGTTTCTTTCTCTCTCTCAGTTTCTCTCTCTCTCTCAGTTTCTCTCTCTCTCTCAGTTTCTCTCTCTCTCAGTTTCTCTCTCTCTCAGTTTTTCTCTCTCTCAGTTTCTCTCTCTCTCTCTCAGTTTCTCTCTCTCTCAGTTTCTCTCTCTCTCTCTCAGTTTCTCTCTTTCTCAGTTTCTCTCTCTCTCAGTTTCTCTCTCTATCAGTTTCTCTCTCTATCAGTTTCTCTCTCTCTCTCAGTTTCTCTCTCTCTATCAATTTCTCTCTCTCTCAGTTTCTCTCTCTCTCTCTCAGTTTCTCTCTCTCTCTCTCAGTTTCTCTCTCTCTCAGTTTCTCTCTCTTAGTTGATCTCTCTCTCAGTTTCTCTCTCTCTCAGTTTCTCTCTCTCTCAGTTTCTCTCTCTATCAGTTTCTCTCTCTCTCAGTTTCTCTATCTCTATCAATTTCTCTCTCTCTCAGTTTCTCTCTCTCTCTCAGTTTCTCTCTCTCTCTCTCAGTTTCTCTCTCTCTCAGTTTCTCTCTCTCTCAGTTGATCTCTCTCTCAGTTTTTCTCTCTCTCTCTCTGTTTCTCTCTCACTCTCAGTTTCTCTCTCTCTCAATTTCTCTCTTTCTCTCTCAGTTTCTCTCTCTCTCTCAGTTTCTCTGTCTCTCTCTCAGTTTCTCTCTCTCTCAGTTTCTCTCTCTCTCAGTTTCTCCCTTTCGTTCTCAGTTTCTCTCACTCTCAGTTTCTCTGTCTCTCTCTCAGTTTCTCTCTCTCAGTTTCTCTCTCTCTCAGTTTTTCTGTCTCTCTCTCAGTTTCTCTCTGTCTCAGTTTCTCTCTCTCTCTGTCTCAGTTTCTCTCTTTCTTTATACCCCCCTAACCCTCTCCCCTTTTTCACTCCTTACAGTATTAACAATAGGCACTTAGGTGTGTGTGTTTGTGCGCGCGTGTGGGGTTGGGGGATGGAGAAGTAAGTGCGTACGATAGTATGATGACCAAAGTAGGAAACCTAAACGGGTTCAAGGTTGTCAATAAGGCGAAGAAGATTCAGTAGCCAACATACGGTAGGCTAATTTTAAATTTGGACAAGAACTGGAAGTCAGGCGGAAACAAGTCATGTCAATGAAGTGATAGATAGGTTAAACAATTGAATGAAAGAGGAGGAAAAAAAAAGAGGCATATAAAAACCAAGAGATGGTAAGAAACTTATAGAAAAAGATAATGATAGATAGAGGAAGAAAGCAATAAAAGAAAGAGTAAAGAGAAAAAAGAACAAAAGAACGCGAGAGAAAGAGATAGAGAGTAAGAGTCGGAGAGAGAGAGAAAAAACTAACTGAGAGAAAGGTGCAGAACGAGAGATAGAGAGAAAGAATTCGAGAGAGCCGGGGGAAAGAAAGATGGAGAGAAAGAAAGATAGAAAAGTTGTTGGGAAGAGTTAATAATAAGGAAGAATTCTCAGTTTCTCCTTATCTCTTTGAGTACTTTACATCTCAACAATGGTATAGCAGAAGGCGGCAACCTACAGTACATGTACCAGACCTGGCACTCAGTGCGATTTCAAAGCCACGCGGAAGATTCCAAAATATAAGGCAATTGAAATATCTTCTATGCACTTTTGGTCTGCTGGCACGCCGAATGATTTAGAAATCCTACTTTGACACACTATTGTTAAAAGGTTACCGACCTCCTTGTAATGAGAGTATAGCCGACAGACGAAATGCACTGTTTACATTGTAAAAAAACAACAACGATTAAACAGATGTTTGAACTTAAACATTACCTACTCCGGGTATATGAACTGAGCACTCCTCGCTTCTTTTTTTACTGTAAATTAATGTAATGTTTTCCTAAAGGCTAGGCATGTCATTGTGAGGGAAAGCGGAGCTGGGATGGAGTTTAGCGTCAAGGTCATTTTTATAAACCCAAATGCGCATCAAAGTATTAGGCTTCCATTGGCGTCGTTAATGCAATAGAAATCTAATGGACTCGAATAAATGAAATAAAATAACTAAAGTTTTTTCCAGGCTCTTGATTGCGGACGTGGGCGCTCTTACGATACAGAAGACTATTGCGTTCTAATCTCGTGTTAAGGATACAAACAAAAAAGGTGAAAGGTGTAGAACGTAGATGCAGACTCAAGTCTAAATTTATGGATCGGCAACCTACGGCACGCTTGCCAAACTAGGCACGCAGAGAGATTTTCAATGGCACGTGGAAGACTTTTTAAGTCTTTTCTATAAGAAATTGAGTGCTTAAGCAGGGTGACTCTTAGGCTTTTGGCACGCTGAATGAATTATAAATCCCACTTTGTCACGCTATTAAAATTAGGTTGTCGATCCCTGGCCTAGATTATAGATCAGAGGGCGGGCAATATTTTCCGTCACTGTGCCGTACAAAGAATGTAATAGAACAAGACGGGCCACACATTTCTGAAAGTTTATTCACATCTTCACTGCTTCAAGACTTCACTGATTGCAAAGTGTGTAAACCTTCTGTCTCCAGACCACGTGTATTACGTTTTACAATTTTAATTTTCACCAAACAAATCGCCATTAGTTCAAATACTTTTCACTTATAGAATAATTTAATTAGAAGCCTACACCGACACACACAAACAAGAGATGGAAATATTAACACATAGCATAAGACATCGACTTGAAAAAGGGCATTGTGGCGGGTCATGCATATATAGTAAGTTTGCCTAGTTCCCCATGCCACCCACACGCGCCAACGCACCCCCCCCCCCCCTCAAAGAAGTATTGAACCAATGACATTGGAGTTGAGAGTTCAAAAGAGCCCAAAATTATTTTCGCAAACCATATCAGACAACACACGCTTAACCTATACGTTTAAAATGGTGTATACCTAAAACTATGACGCCTAGTGCCACGGTATGACGTACGACGCCCCTGTTATGGCGTAAACATGTGGGCACCGCAAAAATGGAATTATGTGAACGGCGCCCTATCTTTACCCCCTTCAGCATTCAAACTAAAAGCCCTAAGTTTGTTGTCAAATTCAAAGTTTGTGTATGTGTGTGTGTGTTTTTTTTTTCATTTGACTTGTCTTTCAACTGAATAAAGTCCCACTTCTGCAGATCGGAATACGTTTTTATCTCCCTTTAGAAGCTAAAAATAAACTCAGTCTGTGCTTTAAATTTATCCTATTTATATAATATACTACTATTAAAAAGGATTTAGAGAGTTTATTTTTAGACGTACGAAAGTATTTTGTAGTGTGTGTATGTGTTTGTGTCTAGCTCTGTGTTTGTGTATGCGTAAAAGTTTGTGTTTCTGGCACTATCTTACGGTTTCATTCAAAAAACTTTTCGCTTAACCCTTTTGTCAGTGATAATCTGTGGGCTCTTTAAAGCATTCCCATCTCACGCGTTGCGTGTTTATAAATATGAGTCTATAAATATACCTTAAAAATATATATCTGTGTGTATTATATGCCATACTAATAATTGGCTACGGGATCAATCAGATTGGAAATAAATAGTTCGACCTCCAAACCAGGAATAGACTTTTGATGACGTTGTTCACGACATTTACTGGAACTTAAAAAAAAAAAAGCCAACAGTCGGCATAATGGACTGGGGGGCCAGGCTGGGACCAAGCTATGCTGATAGAGTCAATAACCGATTAATCCCTGAGTATATGGATTTTTCTTTGACATGCTTTGATCTTGATTAATTATATTGCACATTTTATTTATGGTGGCAGTTAAAAATAAAAGCTAGAACATATTACACAAGTTGTCTATTAATTTATCTGTCTGACAAGCTAAATGTCTTTATGTCTATCTATCTATCAATCTATCTATCTGCCTGTCTGTCTGTCCTTTTCTGTCTGTCAATGTATCTCACTGTCTGTCTGTTTGTCCTGTTGTCCATCTGCCAGCCTGCCAGTCTGTGTGTCCGTGTTTATCTATCAATCTATCAATCTATCAATCTATCAAGTATCAATCTATCAATCTATCAATCTATCAATCTATCAATCTATCAATCTATCAATCTATCAATCTATCAATCTATCAATCTATCAATCTATCAATCTATCAATATATCAATATATCAATATATCTATCTATCTATCTATCTATCTTTCTATCTATCTATCTATCCATCTTTCTATCTATCTATCTATCTATCTATCTATCTCTCCTTCTATCTATCTGCCTGTTTTTCTATCTGTCTGTCAGCCTGTCCACCTGTCTGTGTATCTGTCTTTTTCTATTTATATGCCTGTCTATCTACCTACCCATCCATCTATCTATCTAACTACATATCTATATATCTATCTGTTTTATTTATCTTTTCCTTTATCTGTCAATCTGTCCTTCAGTCTTTCTGTCGTGAAAGACGTTACGTTCAGCCTTAAGGCCTATTATTAAAAATGTATTTATGCCAACTACTCAACTGCTCGGCATTTAAATAGGTTGTCGCCTCTGATGTTTTTGTTGTTGTTGCTGTTCACGCTGTTGCTGTTGATGTTGCTTTTGATGTATTTGTTTTTGTTGTTGCTGATGATTCTGTTGATGTAGTTGTTTTGTTATTATTGCTGCTTTTTGTTATTGCTCTTGTTGATGTTGCTGATGTTGCGGAAGCTGCTAATGTTGCAGTTGATGCTGTTTTTCCTGTTGCTGATGTAAGTGTTGTTTTTATTATTGCTGCTTTTGTTTTTGCTGTTGTGTATGCTGACGTTGCTGTTGCTGTTGATCAGGTTGTGTTTTTATTCATTAACAACACTCCAAGCCTTAAATGCTCCCTATCGATCTATTATCGAAATAAAAATATTTGATCAATCGATATCATACAGACGGGAAAACAAGGGCAGGCGCTTCAATCTAATCGATTTAGGGACCCGATATGTTTGATTAATCCGCTCGCCGGACTCTCGTCACGGTAAATGACCAAAACGCTGAGTCCTCTGCACGGCGTCCGGATAACGGCGACTGAGAAGCAGGCGTCTGCAAAGTCGGATGTCTGTACACAATATCACTTGAAAATTCAGTGCGGGAGTACGCATGCGTCGTGGAAACTAAGCTTTGTGCGTGTGTCAGCGTAATTTGATGATACCGCTTAATAATTGTTTATTCAATGGTGTGTCTTGTGGTGATGTTTTTTTTCCGAGCACATTGAAAAACTAGCCAAATAATGCCCAACTGAAAAAATTACAACAACATGCTTCTCCGAAAGGGCAAAACCACTTCCAATCGTTCTTATCGCTTCCCCGACCAAAGACAAATGATACATAGACAGGTGAATACAGGGTTTGCAGCCCGAAACTGGCACCTAAGAAGAAAAGACCAACATATCCACCCAACGGCAGGCATTGACCCATATGTACAAGTAGTATAGTCAAGAATAAAGAACCCTTCGAATCAAATCGATCCATAGCGCCGTTGAAGCAGTTTTTAACAGTTTCTGTGGCATACTAGGGGATGTGTGAAATGCTTAGAAAATTGGTGGCTTTATTTGTATTTATAAGTCATATGCGTTATATGCAGGAGTATATTATAATTGATTAAATTCTACATTCCCGACAAGTCTAGTAAATATATTTCTCCCCTCGAGGACTCCATTGTTTTTAATGTTCAAATCTAAGCAAATGATTAGCAAACAATTTTAAAGTATATTGACCTACATCCCTGTTATGTCATAAAATCTACCCACAATTTCCTCCATAATTAACAATATCAATAAACAGATCAAAATAAAAGGTATCCGTATTGAGAACGTCCCCACCCCCTCCCATTGTCCCGTTAATCAGAAGATGTTTACGGAAGTAGCAGAAATAAATGCAAACACTTTTCCTTTTTTGCGCCTCTTTCGATTGAAGAAGAGGGAGACAGATAGCGAACGGCGAATATGACCAGAACATCCTGGCTTTTTTTTTTAACGTAACGTTTCCGGTGTTCAATACGAACGTATTGTTCCGTATTGTTCACATACTGGGACACTGCTCGAAGCATAGCTAACAGTTCGAACATTCGCATCGCTATGTTTCCACTTACACTCGTTAAATCCTTATTGACTACAATTATTTGTCCCGCGTCCCCTACCATGACCTACTTTAACAAGCAAAGGCCTCACGACTATCATGATATTTAACCAGTTGAAGGCCAACGTCTTGCACTGCATTGTTGTTTTTTTCTTTTTTCATTTTTTATTACTTGTTTTGTTTAGCGTTCTATATCTCTGTTACATTGTTATATTGTATAGAGTATAGACAGACATTCGACGCACACACATGTTTGGCCTATTATGCCTTTTTTTTGCCCACGGAACCCTTTTAATACTTTTTTTTAATAGGAAGATAAAAGACCGAAACTGCTTGGGCTGAAAATTGTCTATCAACGTTACAAAAGACTTAAGGCTAAACAACTTTTCTCGTCAAGTTCCAAATAAAGCTGTTCAGTAAGCAGATTCCAAAAAAATTGATCCATAGGGCATGCAACGGCATAAATAGGGGGTATGTGGCCAGCACAACGCCCATATCTCCAACTAATGTCATGTACCCACCAGAGATGGGTAGATTCATGGACACCAAAAAACGGTACAAAATTCGAGCGCGTTTACCAATACGCGGTGAGTATTTGCATTGGGTTGAGTGACGTTACGGGGTTATTCGCGGTGGCCTTTTATATTATAGGCCTTTAGTTTTCTACTTATTTATATTTAATTGTAAAACAATTTCCTATTCATCGAAAAAAATGCAATAGATTTGCTTGGGGGGTGGGGGGGGGGTGTGGAGAGAAGATTATTCGGATTAGACCAGGCAGCGGCAAAACTAGGATTTAGTATAGACAGAAAATATTTCACACAGACTTTGAACACAAAAAATGTTTGCGTATCCCCTCGAGTAAGCAATAATAGGCAAATAAAAAAAATTATATAACTTTTTGTTATCAAACACAGATATTCACCCCCAGGAGGATTTGCCAATAGTGGTGCGCTCTGTGCGATGCAACAGACACACTTTTTTATAGGATAAAATTCAATTAAATTTTAGTTAAGGTTTAAACCCACAGGCGCTGTTTGTGATTATTAACGTGAAACATCAATCTTTCTCCCGCCCATCCACATACCCCCCCTCACCCCCACCTCCATACCTCACCCCAACTTACACCTCATTTACAATATGGACCACGCCCAATCCGAAAGAGGCAAAATCGTCAAATCGTCAAAGTCAGTTTGATGCTGATCCGAAATCGATTTCACGCGAAGAATTCGCTTGTTTTGTGGGTTTTTAATATCAACATTCTTACACAATGATTAAACAAGAAAACCATAAAAACACAGTTTTTATCATACTCCCTTTATTTGCAAACTAAGTTTACCATCATGTAATTAAATGATTGGTTGACTACTGGAAATGAAACATATGTATTTAGCGTATTTACGTATCTCGTTTTACTAAAATTGAATTTTAAAAAAGTGGAGATGACGGGTGTAGATTGTAGAACCTGCGACACACCGGTTGAAAGCAGACAGTCATAACCACTAGACCACGAAAACGTTGTACAAACTTTCAACAAATAGTATATAAGTATATTCGAATAGTTTATTTACTACCATCTCTTCCGGTAGAGGCAGCCATGTTTTACGTATAATATTATCTACGTTTCGTAAATTGGTCGAAGGATTTCGTGACTATTCCAAAGGCTACGATGCTGAAAATTTGATAGAATGTATTGTTAGTTTGAACAAGTCTGCTGCCCAAGTTTCAGCTCGTTTGGACAACGGGAAGTGGTCGAAACATTGATGCAAAGTTTTGCTAACAACCAAGCAAGCAAGCAGACAGACAGAAAATACAAGTTAAAATAAAGGGAGTAAAAAGGCTATTTAAGCCACTAAAAAAAGGACACAAAAATATGCCCGGACTAATAAATCTAGGGTTATCTTATCTTCTTATCTTATATTTTACACACACTCGTTCTATAAAGAAGATTATTGCGTCATTATATACGCTCATTCGTGGTCCGAGTCTAGTCTTGCATCTGTATTAATGTTTTACATAATGTTAAGTTACTGGTTTTCCTGGTTTGTTTAGGCAACCCATTCCATGCCCGAATTCCACTCGGGAAGAAAGAGTACTTTTATGCTTTCGTTGTCCAAATACAGACAGAATATCAAAAAGAAAAGATACTACACAAAAAGTATAACAATAAATGGAGGGATTTTCCCTAGAATTTACGAGCAGCAATGGTTCATTAACTGGAGTAAATTGATAATGTTATGGTCCTCTTTATGATGATGAATATTATTACGACTCGTTAAATCGGATTCAATGAATATAGTTGTATCTTTATTAGAAGTCTCTAGATTCTGCTAATCTGTAGCCCAAGCTAGGGGTTCCTTGACTGACAGGTCTATGCAGCAATGTAGTTATATTCGTGATAATTATCTTCAACACCTTTCTCAACAACGATAGATCAAACAACTCCAGTTGATGAATAAACAATTTTATTTAAATTGTAGACTCAATATAAACGATCAATAAACTTCATCAACTGATGGCAACATAAGTTTCAACAAAATGACATTAAATATACAAGTATTAATATAGCGACTTCACTCCACAAACTTTCAAACTGAACTAACTTTAAGGAGGTCGGGACTTTACAAAAAAAACTATCATCGAAGATTCTACAGGGTCTTAATACGCATTTTAACCTCTTTCTCTATAATTACTACGATCCAGAATTATCCTCCAATTTCCACGGTGTTGGACGAATTATTTTATTTAAACTGCCCTTAGGGCACAAAGGTCAAACCTTGGTCGCCTTGGACTCTGATACGCACTTGTTAAGAGGTCAATGCCTTACTACGTCATTCATTTATGACCGATATTCGTAACAATAAATATCTTTTTTTTTTCTTACAGTAAAAAATAAATAAATAATGTAATACATAAATAATAAAACAATTTAACAGGTGGAAAATAAATAAGCAAATCCCACCCCTCAGCATTTTTGTCCAACGCCAGTTGTCTCCGGTTACCCATCGCCTTCTGTCAGCGACATCACTTGTTAATCTGTCAGGTTTGATCTTATACTGTTGACAACTTTCTTTTCCTGGGGGTATCAGTCTGTTCTTTCTTCTTTTTTTTTTTATTATTATTTCTTGTTTCACTTCATTATTATTATTGTTTGGCTTTTTTTTTTAAAATTATAAAACTTTTTTTTTTGGCTTTTATTGCTGTCGGTCACCTGGCAAGTTTTTGACAGGCCAATCAGATAAAGCGTTATTAAGATTTATGGCGGGAACAATTGTTCCTATTGGGCGAAAAGATGAATAGTTAATTAAGAAAAAAAGAATGCTCATAGCTTAACGTTTTTTTTTAGTGTCTGTGTATGCATGCATTTGTGTGTGTGTATGTCTCTGTGTGTGTGTTTGTCTCTGTATGTGTATGTATCTGCGTGTGTGTATGGTAAACTCCAACAAGACAATCCCACACGACATGCAATATTTACATTTAAAAAGCTCATATAGTCTAAGTGTGACATGCATTGCCGTTAACCTTGAACCTAATGCTACAAACCATAACTTTTAGGGTCGTGCGCAAATATTTTATTTAGATCACGATCGGGGCCGGATAACACAAGTGAGAGGCCGTAAGCACTAGAGAAAATTATGGTACTTCCCCTCACTTTTTTATATGTAAGTATAAAAAAGTATTTCAAAATAAAAACGTTAAAAAAACATAAAATACTATGTATATATTGCATTAATTTCTAACTTACAAATACAACACAATAACAATCTGTTGCAATGCTCAGATAAAACATCAGGACAAAAAAAACTTTTCTCATCCCATATTCGAGAACAAATGCATATAACGTTTTCGTAACGAGTGGCATCCAAGCATGAAATACAACTAAAATATTTGAACATTTTTTCTTCTACTTTTTAAAATCGCAAATTTGTATATAAAGATTTATTCTAATGTTACGTGGGCCCTCTGTTTGGGGATCTTGGTGTAGCAGCAATATTTGTGTTTTGCACAATATGGGCCACGGATTTTCGGTAGACATCCCTTCAATGGTAAATTTCCGTAAGGGGCCCCGTCCCGTGATGCACTAAGCACGGACTCAATTTGCTTTATGGTTAATTCAGCCTATGATCTTGGTGTCGCAAACAACAACACATCTAAAATAAGGCCTAATTATTAATGGTAGAGAATGACAACGTCACGTCACGTGGCTTGAAGCCAATGGATCCCCATCTATGTCGGTCTGTTGCAGCTCTAAGATCTGTTGCTAAGTTCAGGCCTCTAGCTTTAAAGTCCATTTCCATCGTTCTTCTCCATGTTTCCTTTGGTCTGCCTTTCGACCCTAGGATATTCCTGGGGAGGAGAGTACGCTGACATTCTGCAGACGTGGCCCAGCCATCGCCATCCCCTTGCTGAGATGCACTTTGCTAGCTGGATTACTTCTGTCATCTCGCGTAGGTCCTTATTTGATACAATTTTCGACCAGAATATATTGTGGATGTGCCTGGAACACCTTACGTTTCCTTTCAACGAAATTAATAAAGCTTCACCAGGATTCTGGGTTCGAATCCAGGTGAAGGCTAGGATTTGTTCCCGGGACTGGGGGGTTTCCCTGGGTCTACCCAGCTGTAGCTGTAATAAGTGCCTGGCATTTATTGGGTTAACGTAAAGGCGGCTGGGCATTGAGCTTGCGACACATCCCCTAGCATGCCGTAGCCACAGAAACTGTTGAACGCTTCTACATGGTCCATATGATCAATTTGGTCCGAAAGGTACTTTACTTTTATGTCAAGTACAGGTATACATGGTCCATATGATCAATTTGGTCCGAAAGGTACTTTACTTTTATGTCAAGTACAGGTATACATGGTCCATATGATCAATTTGGTCCGAAAGGTACTTTACTTTTATGTCAAGTACAGGTATACATGGTCCATATGATCAATTTGGTCCGAAAGGTACTTTACTTTTATGTGAAGTACAGGTATACATGGTCCATATGATCAATTTGGTCCGAAAGGTACTTTACTTTTATGTGAAGTACAGGTATACATGGTCCATATGATCAATTTGGTCCGAAAGGTACTTTACTTTTATGTGAAGTACAGGTATATGTGGGAGCAGGCGGAAGCAAATTTGATAACACAGCGAAATTCAACATTCGGAGGCTATATATATATCCATTGTCTATTGATATGTCTTAGTTAAAATTCAAGGCTTTTTTTATTTTTAAATTCAACTGACAAGTCAAAACTTGAGTAACTTCCTCATCCCACACAATGTTGTCTAGATATTACCATATCCCCCCTACCTCCAGATATCCATGAATGAAGGCACCCTTATATTGGCTTATGTCTCTTTACTGTTACACTCAAAATATTTTTTTTTTACAAAAGTTAAGGTAGTCTTGTCATACTACCGTATATACTCGTGTATAAGTCGCAACTTTTTTAACAAAAATTTCGACAAAATGGTCGATCTGAAAAACAAAACAAAGTAAAACAATAGGCCTATGACATTTTAAAACTTTTGAGTCAAGATTTGAGGTGCGACTTATACGCGGGTCAATGACAACAAATAAGACAAATAATCCTAAACTAAATACCGATGCGACCATTACGCGAGTCTTTACGGTGTATCAACTATTTGGAAGAAAAAAATTATCTAACCCTTTTTCTTAACTTGCTTATATCCTTGTTACAACCCGTATAGTTAATTTATAATCATAATAATTTAAAAACTATGCAAATTTTAACAGATATTTTTAGCGCCTCTTGGTATGCAAACGGGGAAAAGTTTATCGGCGATATTTTGACACACAGGTCTGCGATGTGTGCCGATAATTTGCCGAATTCACACTCCTGGGGTTGTCAATCAGCGTGGTTATTTTAAGCACAAATTTCCTATCTCGTTTCATTAAAATGTCCAATAGATGTTTTAATTTTTTGTATTTATAAATTGCACCCTTCGGCCATCGTTCTTAAAATATGAGCGTGAAAATAAAAAACACCTCGCTATGCTAATATTAGATAAACAGGAAATGAATATTTTAAGCTGTGTTATTTTTGTCCTCTCTTTTTTATGAACAAAAAACAAACAAACTTAATGTTTTACTGATTCGATCAAATTATGAGTGCGATGGTGATGAGAAAAAATAGCCGAAGGTCACGGGTTCAATTCCTGGGTAATTAAGATGGTGTCAGAAAAACACTTAAATGGATCACAGTGGCAGCGCGTTTCGGCTGGCGTACCGAAGTTCCATGGGTTCGAATCCCGGTGAAGGATAGGGTTTTTATCTCGGGTCTGGAGGGTGTCCCTGAGTCTACCCAGCTCTGATGGGACATTAGTTGGGGTAAAGTAAAGACGGCTGGGCATTGTGCTGTTCAGACATCCCTTAGTATACCCGTGGCCACTGAAATTGGTGAACGCTGCTTCACCGGCCTTATAATCAATTCGGTCCACTCTACATCCTGGTTTGAAGTCTAAGTCTTGCATTTTTTATACACCTTTTCATTTTGTTAATTATTCCCCCAAAAAGTTCAACTTCTGCGCCTGAGCACTTGCTGGGGGGCAGAAAGAATCAGCTGATCCTTCTTCGCCTTTGTTATTTAACTGGGGGCCTAGTGGTTTTTAGGCGTAATTATATTAGTTGCTCATGTAAAAAAATAATGGCTTCATAAAAACTTTATACCAAGAAGCCAGGGAGCGACTGTACTTTAAAAAAAAAAAAAATTATTATACATTCTAGGCTTACGAGGCGTCTATGGTTACACAGACCCAGTTAGTGTACCGAGCAATCGCTGCGTCAGTCTTAAAAAACATAGGCTACAATAAATAGCATTTTAAATAGTTATAAAGCTTTGTTTGTGTAGAAGTCTCAACACTTATTTTGCATTACTTTCTTTTATGTTGCAATGTAAATCGTTTTAGGCCTAATTTTACTATTTCTTACTTAACCTAGCCTAATAGGCTAGAATTAGACTAGTAGACTTAGTAGCCTATAATATAGGCCTAGTACCTATAGACTACTATAGAGCTTGCTAGAGCTAGGGCAGTATAAACATAGCTATAGACCTATATAAATTATAAATTTATAGGATATATAGGCCCTAAGCCTATTATTTAATGAAGCATAGATCTACAGGCCTATCGCCCCATCTATCAAATCGGCCTGTCATATAGCTAACTTTATGTAATATACTATAATGTAGGCCTATTATAGCATATTATATAGCCTAGGCGTAGGTTATAAACGGTTTAAACTAAATAACTATTTACTATACATAGGCTATAGACCTAGGCATAAACTATAATAATTTAAGCCTATTAAGCTATGTCACAATATTAAATATAGAAAAGAGGCCTTTGCTTATATAAATGTAACCTATATTCTATATGCCATATAATATTAAAATGCCACGCGGGGAAAAAAAAAGAAAACTTTAAAGCGATTTTAAAGCAAAGTGGACAATTCTATCTGAAGACATTCCTAGCCGCTTGTGTTTTTTTTCTCATACAGAAGCCCATATGCACATACTGCTTGGTTCTAATCTGCCTAACTTTGGGGGGAGGGGGCGCTATTTAAATTCTAATGAATTTATTCCACTGGTTTCCATTGTTTTGCTGCGCTTAACCGTTATATATCTATATAACGTCCCGCCCCCTTCGTTCCCTTTTCCAAACCGACCCCTCCCAAGGGCCCCACCTATACCACCCCCACTCCTCTCTCTCTCTCTCTCTTACTGTTTCAGATTCATAAAAAAAAGAAAGAAATAATAAAATATAAAACCATGGGGCTTCCTCCGTTACATACCCATTCGTATTCAATTCCTTACGACAAATAAATAACACCCGGCGTAACTAGCAGACTATTTATGACTGTCGGTGGACGACAGGTAACGGGGAGGGGGGGTGCTTAGGAGATAGGGAAGAGGGGGGTAGGTGTGGGCCCCTGACCTTGAAATCGCGCCCTTGCTTTTGTCCAGAAATATAACAAATCGGGTTCCCTGGGTCTCAGCGATTTTTATGGACTCCCAATAGACATGGGACCTTTAGAATTTGTTGAAGAAATGTGTTATCTCGTGGCGCTGTGACCGGAGATCCCCGTTACCGCCTTCCGTCTAGGGGCAGGGGGGGGGGGAATGTTGCATCTGTAATGAAGGGGTTAAACAATAAGGAAAGACGTAGTTTGTGTCTGTGTGTGTGTTGTTTTTTTTTACAATATTTTTAATATATTTTTTTAGAATCTAAGTTTCGAACATAAATTTTCCTTTTTTTTTAAATTAGGAATATATATCTACATATGTAGTCTTAGAGAATATAAGAATTACCATAAATTAAAGGCTTAAAAGCAAAAGAACAGTGGAATTTCAGGCCGCGAAACCGGAGATTTAAATTTAATTTTTTTTTTAACAAAATCTCGTTAGTAGGCATTTTATTGGAAATATGCATCCAAGAGTTAAATAACCAGGTGTTTCTTTTATGAAAAAAAAAAGGTTAGATATAAAAAAAAAAGGCTTATAAATAATAATATATAACCTTACACGTGTAGGTGAACATGCAGTAGGCTAATAGGGAAACGTTTGCTTTATGATTAACATAATATAGTTAGAATTATATGGAATGATTTTAAAAAAAACGAATTAAACGATGATAATATGTGGCAAAGGGAAGAATTAGATGATAAAATGTACCAAATAACAATTAGCTGATAAAATGTACCAAATAACAATTAGATGATAAAATGTACCAAATAACAATTAGATGATAAAATGTACCAATTAACAATTAGATGATAAAATGTACTAAATAACAATTAGATGATAAAATGTAGGCTACCAAATAACAATTATATAATAAAATGTACCAAATATCAATTAGATGATAAAATGTACCAAATAACAATTAGCTGATAAAATGTACCAAATAACAATTAGATGATAAAATGTACCAAATAACAATTAGATGATAAAATGTACCAAATAACAATTAGCTGATAAAATGTACCAAATAACAATTAGATGATAAAATGTACCAAATAACAATTAGATGATAAAATGTACCAAATAACAATTAGATAATAAAATGTACCAAATAACAATTAGCTGATAAAATGTACCAAATAACAATTAGATGATAAAATGTACCAAATAACAATTAGATGATAAAATGTACCAAATAACAATTAGATAATAAAATGTACCAAATAACAATTAGCTGATAAAATGTACCAAATAACAATTAGCTGATAAAATGTACCAAATAACAATTAGATGGTAAAATGTACCAAATAAAAAAAAGATGATAAATTGTGGAAGAAAGGAATGCAATAAGGTAGACAGTGGTCTATGGTATGAAGGAAGAAACACAAAAGGATACATAACTTTAAAAAAAAAAAAAGAAATACAGAATAGTCACGTGGTAAGAATAAAACAGCAGACGATTAATTCAATACAGGGTAGGAAAAAAGAATGATCGTATGGGAGAAACAAATTAGAAAAGAAATGATTTCTTCAATAAAACAATAAAGGGTCGGAAATGTTTGAAAGTTAGAAAACTCAACACTAGATCTGCTCTCGCTCTTTCTGTCGTTCTTTTACTCCCACTCTCTCTCTCTCTCTCTCTCTCTCTCTCTCTCTCTCTCTTATTCTCTCTTTCTCTATCTAAAACACCTGGTTTTGTGAAGGGGGGAGGGGGCGGTTGAAGAGGGCGTTGGAAAGGGCGGTAAAGGTGGCGTGAGTTTCTTTAAATTGAAAAGAAAAGAACCAAAGGCAAGGGAAAAGAAATATCATTGTAAAAAAAAAGGAAAGGGGGATAATCACAAGGGGGGGGGGGGGGCAAACGTGAACACAAGGGAAGCAACTGTTCAAAATAGCTAATTTGCATAAAATATATTTTATTAAAATTCATTCCCGGATTAGTTTTTTATTTTTTATTTTGCTGAATTTGTGTTGTTATTTGTTTCTTAAGGAAGTCGTAGAAATTCTGAGGGTTTCCAGAAGCCAGACATTGTGAATAGAGCTGCATACAGGAGCAAAGACAGGCAATATTGAGTTTCAGTATGTTTGAGGGAGCGAAGGCGCTATTATGACCCGGGTATTCAATCTTCCGTCTATTGGTATGGTTTACTATGAAAATAGTAGGCCTACACTCAAGCCACTCGATGAACGTTTAAAGGAGTATTTAATACTGAAACTTTTTTTTACAATAATTAAATACCAAGTGAAGAGCTTTTTATCAAAATTGAGTTAATATTTGATTTTGATAGAAAATAGTGTATTCAGTATCTGAATGTTAATAAATCATTTATACAAAAATATTTAAGAGATTAGTTCAATATGTGAGTGTTTTTCGGAGGAAAAATCCAAATCTCGTAGCCATTTGAGATGTTCGATTTCCGGCTACACAGTAAAGTGACGTCAGAGAAGGGATTTCGATTGGGAAAAATTAATATTGTCACGTGTTTTTGAATCTATTGCCACGTGTTTTTAATCTTTTTCCAGTAACAAAATGGTTAAATATAGATTTAGAGCGTCGTGTTTTGTTTATTTGTTTCCCTTCTCATACGTCACTACCTTATGAGGCTATTCCATATTATTATCTCTTCCATTTGAGAAAAAGCTCTTCACTTGGTCTTTAAATTAATGTGCACTGGTTAATAGGTTTCGCAGTCCACCCAAAAACTGAAACGAGGAACTAGAGCACACCGATCATGCTAGTAAGTTAAGACAAAGACTATAATAAGATGGACCGCTTGCTCTTTTTTTTTTAGAGCTTATATGTTCTTTTTCCGTGCGCATCCAATAACGCTGTTTTAAATGACTTCCACTTTCTTACAGATGAATTCAATAGCTTTCACCTGCGATGCCTGCGCAGGATACTCCACATCAAATGGCAGGAAAGAGTCACAAATGTGGAGGTGCTCAGGAGAAGCCATATGCTGAGCATAAACTCAATCCTGAGTGAGAGGCGCCTGCGATGGATAGGCTATGTCCACAGGATGGGTGCGGAGCGCATCCCAAGAGCCCTACTGTATGGAGAGCTGGTAGCCGGCACAAGAAAGAGGGGTCGCCCTTGCCTGCGGTTCAAAGACGTCTGCAAGAAAGACTTATTACTGGCACGCATTGAGCCCAACACGTGGGAGAGCCATGCTGAGGAACGCACCTCCTGGCGGTCCAAGGTGCGTGAGGGCACTCAAGCTGCAGAAGCCACCCTCACAGAAAGAAGCGAAGAGAAACGAGCCAGGAGAAAGGCGAGAGACAGAGAGAAAGGAGACTGCGCCATCGTCCCTTGAGGATGGAAGGATGCCATATACTTTCTTACGTTTGCCTAAATGTTTCCGATGTATACAACTTTCGATTTTAATTTTAATTTTTCATTGAGAAAATCAAAGCGATTAAATAAAACGGAAGTGTACAGTATTAAAAGAAATAAAGAATTCCGAAAAGAAGTCGTTCTATTTATCAAATAGCAGAAATATTAAAGCAAGCGGCCCATCTTATTATAGTCTTTGGTTAAGAGAAAACCATTATAATTAGGTAGATTGATAGGTAGGTAGATAACAGATACACAGATCGATTGAAACAGATTAATGTAATATAATGAAATTTGTGATCTTCAGCATTTTCTTTTCTGCATTTATGCCAATATAAAACACACATGCTTCTATTATTAACTTGTCTAAGCCACCCTGGCAAGTCTTACACTTTGGCCAGGCTCCGGAGTTTTTTCCCTTTCTTTTTCTTTATCTCCCGTAATCGCAAATGGAAGCCAAATTTTAAATAACAAGGTAAAGAAAGATATGACATGAATTTCGTTGGATCTGGGACCCAACCAGGGAAGGGGGAGATAAGTCATCTTGAATGAATGGAAACACACAGGTAGTTATAGAACCTGAGTAATTGCTTGCATGCTACAAGTGTCGTGACCAATTAACATTTTTGGGGTCTTGGGGGAAAATCACCCACAGTGACAGCCACCACAATTTTTTACGTTGGCCACAGTCCCGAAAAAGATGGGTAGATTATCTGCCGCTGTCTTGTGTTTTTGATCCGGTGGGCTGGAAATTTAGATTCGCTTAGTGATAAGCAGGTATCAGCATGGAAGAGTCATCTCTGAGAGTAGCAAAGGTGAATAACTCTTATCTGGATGTTCTACCAACCAGTTTAATGCAAGAGCTGGAAATAAAAAAAAAGGGAGATTTTACCTTTTGGAAATTTGAAATGGTTGATGTGGATGGGCGATCTACAAGAGATAGACCCTACACTCGAATCGGGGGACCCTGACCGGAAGCGAAAATAGACAGGTTGGAAACGTTGTCATGTTTGGATGGGGGTCTGGGTGGGGGGGGGAGGGCGTCGGAGTTACAGGGGGATGTAGGCTTAACTCATTTTATGCGCTGGCTGAAACCATGTTAGCGGAACGCAACAAGATGTCAGGGAAAGATAACATCATAAGCAATTTTTTTTGGTGTTTCTCCGTGTGTGTGTGTGTGTTTCGTTAGTGTGTGTGGTTAGATTCTCTCAGTCCAAAACAAGTTTTCTTTTCTACTCTCTTGCAGACAATGTTTGTTTGAATGTCTTGTCTAACTGTATGACTGTCTGTTAACCAATCTGTTTGTTTGTGTATCATTGGTGTATTTGTTGGAATTTGTTCGCTCATGCCTTTGTAGTTCTGGCTGCCAAAAATAAAAGGGCGGATTCCATGTTGGATTAATCGAGAGATCTTATTCCAGTCTTTCAGTTTCCAATAGAAAAAAAGTCTTAATAAAACGCAATAATAATAGGATTATAGTTGAAGTAACATACTGTCTAGCAGAGCTAATAATTTTGTTAATAGATAAAGTGGTAGGTCTAAGTATATAGTGTTTTTTATTACTTCCTTAATAGTTATTATTTTCACCTAATTGTCATTTAGATTTCTATTATAATAATAATGTTATTTTTATAGCGCATTTAACAAAAATAATGTGAACTAAAACCGAATTTAAAAACTAAAAAAATCAAAACAGACATAGAAGCAATTTCATTTGATAACTGGGCCAACATTCACTATGCAACATGGACCTACTAAACATTAATAGGCCTCTCCGGACGTCCGCCTTCTACAGTGCCTGGATGATTATTTTTGGCAGGTTTTTATGCCGCAACACATCACGGCATATCACCGTATCGCATGATCCAATGCTTTTTTTTCCTTGCATTGAAACGAGAGTTTATTTATTAGTTTAGGAACGTAAATGCAACGTGGCATTGTGCTGTCTACACAATCGTGCTTTGCGCCACGTAAACGCCGCTTAACTAACCCCAATGGAGAAATGTCGTATAAAAATAGGGCAAACTATTATTTTTTCTTTGGGCATCACTTTGTTTTTTAATCTACGTCAAACGTAAATCAATTAATAATCAAGATAAACAGTAATGAAATTAACATGAATAAGACTTCAATCAAATTTTAAACAGAAAAATTGATGGGAAGATAACTCCCCCAAAAAGCCGCGACATAGGTTTTCCAATATGTTTTGATCGTGTAACTCTTGCCCTTTGGCATTATCGCCCATGAATCACTATCAATATAGGCCTATCTATCGGCTCTTCCCATTGGAATGTCAATTTATTCATCTTTCTTCATCTCGTAAAAAACAAAACAATACTTTTTATATATTTTATACAATATGCATAATATCCGAGTGACAACACAGTCTGTCTATCTCGGGTTGGGACTTTACAGTAACACCAAAAACTGCAGAGTTGGAGAAAACCCTTTATTAAAGTGTGTGTACAATTTAATCCTCTTCCGAGAGCCAAACATAGTAGGATAGATCTTTATACTATACAAGCTAAATTGCCCGGCGTTACCCATGGAAAAAAATTGCACAGGCATACAGCTTCAGCTAAAACAAAATTATAAACTAAAATTAACAGAAAGCTATAATAATTTTTAAAATATAATTATTATTTATTTACTGAAAACATTTAAGAAAGTAATTTAAACTTAATATTGTAATCGTTTTTTTTTAAACATGTCTTTTTATTTAACAAGAAATTAGGACTATCCCTGGCTGAGAATCAAACACCCGTCTCCCGCATGCGTCTAAAAAATAATAATTAGATTTTACTTACATTTTAGGAAAGCTTTCAGTCCTGAAATTCTTTACAATATTTTTTTTTAAAGTAATATTAATTGAGATTTTAAAAAATTAGAAAAAGAAAAGTTATCAGTGGGTACTCAACCCTAGATCACCCGCGTTAGCAGTCCGAGACGCTAACCCTTTAGCAAAAAAGCTAGATTGCAAACGTAAAATATGAGATAATAAGGTTCCGTGTCTTAAATTAACCAATGGGGATCGAAATCTACACACACATAGTACTTATATATATATATATATACATAGATATAGCCAAGATATGATACGTTGAACACACACATAGTACTTTTATATATATATATATACATAGATATAGCCAATATATGATACGTTGAACACACACATAGTACTTTTATATATATATATATATATATATATATATATATATATATATATATATACATAGATATAGCCAAGATATGATACGTTGAACACACACATAGTACTTTTATATATATATATATACACATAGATATAGCCAAGATATGATACGTTGAACACACACATAGTACTTTTATATATATATATATATACATAGATATAGCCAAGATATGATACGTTGAACACACACATAGTACTTTTATATATATATATATACATAGATATAGCCAAGATATGATACGTTGAACACACACATAGTACTTTTATATATATATATACATAGATATAGCCAAGATATGATACGTTGAACACACACATAGTACTTATATATATATATATATATACATAGATATAGCCAAGATATGATACGTTGAACACACACATAGTACTTTTATATATATATATATATACATAGATATAGCCAAGATATGATACGTTGAACACACACATAGTACTTTTATATATATATATATATACATAGATATAGCCAAGATATGATACGTTGAACACACACATAGTACTTTTATATATATATATATATACATAGATATAGCCAAGATATGATACGTTGAACACACACATAGTACTTTTATATATATATATACATAGATATAGCCAAGATATGATACGTTGAACACACACATAGTACTTATATATATATATATATACATAGATATAGCCAAGATATGATACGTTGAACACACACATAGTACTTTTATATATATATATATATACATAGATATAGCCAAGATATGATACGTTGAACACACACATAGTACTTTTATATATATATATATATATATACATAGATATAGCCAAGATATGATACGTTGAACACACACATAGTACTTTTATATATATATATATATACATAGATATAGCCAAGATATGATACGTTGAACACACACATAGTACTTTTATATATATATATATATATACATAGATATAGCCAAGATATGATACGTTGAACACACACATAGTACTTTTATATATATATATATATACATAGATATAGCCAAGATATGATACGTTGAAAATGCTAGGATCGTCAAAATAATTGCAGCTTTCACTACTTACAACAACATACGAAGTCTGTATCTACCACTGATCGGTTAATGTTACATTGTAACCGTTTTGTTGACTCATGTTGTATACACTGTATCTGTCAGGTGTAAAAAGAAAATAAACAAGGAAAGGTGGCGGTTTAGTCATGCGGAAGTTGTACCTGTGAAGGACAAAAGAAGGAAGGTAAAAGATAGGGATGGTGGTCAAAGATTGAATGCTGGGAAGGCGCGATCTATAAACGATGTTTGATTTTAAGACTTGGGGCCCGCAATGGAACGGAGTTTCATTATAAGTCTGGGGAGCCCTTCAATAGAATTATTTTTGCATTTTAGGCTGGGCACTTTAGTGCAACAATGTTTGCTTTTAAGTCTGGGGCCCCCTCAACGGAGCTATGTTTTATTTATATTATAAGACTGGGCCATTTAGTTGAACAATGTTTGCTTTTAATACTGGGGGCTCTCAATGGAAATATGTCGGCTATTAAGGCTAGTAGACACTACGACTGTGGTGGGCCGTCTGTGATCTGTAGTTAACCCTTCCCGTACCGACCTACTTCTATCTATGCTGCCTTCAGTTCCGCTATATACGCGCCCGGGAATGTAAGGGTTAAGTACCTGTGCATTGGAGCTAGAGCATTGGATAAAACACCAGATTCTCAGCGGACACACCACGTCAAATCAACGGGGAAAAACGTGGAAACCACGAAATCACGTGGAAAACACGTTTTTTTCCCCGTCCATACGACGTGTTGTGCCCGCTGGGTTGTTATTAATGAGTGTCTACAGATTGCACATTCGTCACTGAGATAGAGAAAGAGATAGAGAGAGAGAGTTAAGCGAAACAAGACAAGCTATTATTAGGTTTATGTGATTAAGTAATCTATGTTTCATTGATTAATAGTGCGACAAGTCAAATGAGTTTCTGGATGTCGCTATCTGCTATGACATTGATATACTATAAAAAGGATATATATCACACAAAATATATATCATTTGCACCCCCCCCCCCCCTTTTTTTTCCCAAACCCATCTCTCTCCACTATATTCTTCCTTATTACGGCCAGGTGGACCTGGACGTACGTAACACAGGTGTTAGTGAATGTTAGTGAATGAATCAGGTAAGTGAATCATCCAGATGAATTAATTATTACAACATTTTTGGGCGTTTTTAAATTAAGGTGATCCGCTTTCCATAAATTATTGTCACCGATTCACTTGACTTTACCGGACCGCATTATAATTTTTCATATACGTATAAACATATATTATTTTCCTCGTCTTTTGTGTACTGCGAAGGCCCCGTAGGACGAGTCCACAATTTTGTCTGATTTGATAAACGAGTGCTCTTGGATCACCCTTTGTGCATGAACAGTTTAACCCTTCCCGTTCCGACCTACTTCTATCTATGCTGCCTTCAGTTCCGCTATATACGCGCCCGGGACTGTAAGGGTTAAGACTACGGAATACAGAAACAGTCAACGGAGTTTTATTGAAGATCTTTGGGCCAGTTTTTCGGTGATGATTTGAAAGCCGGCGCAGAGGGTCGGGGGAGGCAGTGATGGAGGTTTGGTCCAGTGTGTTCCACATTCTAATGGTTGACGGGGAAAAAAAGAATATTTATAAACGTCGGTGCATACGTGTCGAACACGCAGTTTGAGCTGGATGACCTCTGGTAGAGCGGGACACTTGTTGGATGAGACCTGACTGTGTGGACATGTCCACGTGGCCATTCATGATCTTGTACATCGTTGTGACTTTGGCTACCGCTCTGCGGCGTTGAAAGAAATCAAGATGGAGATTGGCCACCAAAGCAGAAGCGCTTTTCTTTATCATGTAGTCCTGTAATATACGACGTGCTTGGCGTCGTTGGGTCATCTCCAACGTGGGTATCAGGTGTTGTTGGTGGAGATCCAACACATCGATGCGTACTCCAGGACGGATTTAGCTAAACTCTTCCAAATAGGGCTGGATCCTTTTGGAGCATACCTTGAGGTTCTTGTGAAAGCTGTTAGCTTTGACAAACAATTGATTGGACATGTGTGCCCCAGTGGAAGTTTTCTGTGATATGCATTCCCATACACTTGGCATTGGTTACTCTCTCAAGTGTGCAAGGTATAGCTGGTGGGGATCCTGGTACTGTTATTAAAGGTACCTCCAACAACCCTTAATGACTGCATAGTCACCCCGAGAGTACCTTTAATCTGCCAACTACCCTGTTTTAAAGCTAAAAAGTTCTCACTTACAAGTGGCAAATAATAATTTCTTTTTTTTTTTAATTAAAAAATTCTGAAATTGGTGAAAAATATGTGATTGTGTAAAAAGTGAGAAAAACTAAAAGAGAAAATACCTAGAGAGACAAATAGCGTGACAATGAAAGAAAAATAGAAAAGAGCAGCATAAGTCAGAAAGAGAGAGAGGGAAAGAAAGAGATGCAGTAAAATAATGTCAAAGACTATAGAGTTAGTTAGAAAAAGAGAACAATTGTTTTTAGACACATTGAGAGATTGGCAAACATTAGAGAGAAGGGTTGATAGGGAGAAATACTCTAAGAAACATTAAAAAGGGTGAGAGATATAAAGGGACAAAGAGAGATGGACTAAGAGAAAGACTGAGAGATATAAAGGGACAAAGAGAGATGGACTAAGAGAAATAGTGAGAGATATAAAGGAACAAAG